>PVKE010052581.1:0-10290 GCA_004027555.1 Craseonycteris thonglongyai
AGTGAAATAGATAGGAAGCCTATTAAATTCTTAAATGATCTGTATAAATAGAAAAGTTCTAATAAAGTAACGAAAAGTCTAACCTGAATTACAAAAGCCATAACCCCTCAATTTATTGCAGATACAAGCCAATTTAGGCCCAGAACCCTTTGAATAAAAGGAAGGTCTAATTCCCTTGATGAAAGACCCCATTACACTATAAATCACACACACACACACACACACACACACACACACACACACACACACAAATTATACTGTTAATCTGGCTTCTGGTTTTCTTTAAAAGACCTTTGAACAGGGTGACTGTGCCTGAGGAAAAGAAAATATCAGACCTTTCGGGGATGACTAAACTCTGGCTCTGAACAGACATTGATTCCAGACGATTCAAAAAGGCACTGTGGTTCACCAGGCATGGTAGGGGTGTAAGGAGGTCAGGTGGTCAAGGGAGTAGTAGTTCAGGTTCATCCCATATGGGACCCAATAGGTCCCCAAATCCAGCCTATAATTATTTCACCTGTCCTGGAATGCAGAATTGGAATAAACTGAAAGAGGTATACTCCATAATTGTGTGGCTATTACCTATGTGTACACATATATACATGCATACATGCATACCAATGTATACAAGACGTGCCAGGAAAAAATCCAGCCATAAATGCTTCTATTTTTCATACTACGTGGCTGGATACTTTCTGAACAACCCTGACATATATAATATATATTATATTCTATGTATGATATATTATTCTATACATGATCTATACATATATATTCTATAATTGGAATGCCTATACTAAATACACCTTCAATGTCTCCTTGAGTCTCCAGCCTGCTGGGCTACCTTGTAGATTTTGAACTTGCATCTATACAATTACAAGAGCCAAATCCTTAAAGCAATGTTTCTCTCTCTCTCTCTCAACCTTCCCCCCCCCCACCCGCCCACACACACACCCTACTGATTATGTTTCTCTGAAAAGCACTAAGCAGTAGAAGAGTATCTATCACATCAAACCAGGAATATCATACACTAACCTATTTCACCTACACTTTTGAAATCTACTCAGCTGCAGTTTTCTCCTTTCTTTAAGCTCTACAGCACACCACTGAAATCATTTTGAAGAAAGTCACCTCTAGCTTGTTAGCTGCCAAAACCAGTACAGGATTTTCTCTTCAGTAATTATTTAATTTGGCCTGTGGAGTTTAACATTATTTGTCATTTCTTATTCTTAAAACTTTCTTTTAATTTATTATACGTGACACTATCTAATTCCTCTTTATCTGCTTTGCAGTGAAAACTCAGAGTTCTCATGTCTTCCCATAACTTTTTCTAGACTGTGTTACTCACTCATGTGACTTTGACTTTGATCTGTATACTGACTTCCCTGTGTCTGTACCTCTACCATCAGCCTCTTTTGTCAACCCTTAATTAATGCATCCAAATATCTATGAGATACTTCACATAGGTACTTATAAGTAACTATGGCTAAATATCATCTAACAGTGATGATTTTATTTATTTAGAAACAAACCTAAGCAGCATACTACTAAAACGGAAGTCAGAAATCTATTTTAGTAGCCCCTCTCTCTTTTATTCTCTATCTGCAATTGTGTACTAATTTTTTGTCTCATCCTTTACATTCCCATGACCAATGATTCTTGAAACCTTTTATTATCTCTCCACCTTTCACATCTTCATCTCTAATATCCCTTTTCTTTTATTACTTCCTACACAAGCCTACTTCAACCTTCTCCTAAACATACTATCTGCACACTGGTTTCTCTGTCTCCAGTGATGCTTTAAACAGCTCTCTCATTGATAATTCAAAAACTGCAATTCTGTCCAAGTGAATCCTCAATGAAGACACTTGTGCATCCTGACATCTTTAAGAACAAATACTCTAATGTACAGCATGGTGACTATTGTTAATAATATTGTATATATGTGAAAGTTACTGGGAGTGAATCTTAAAAGCTCTTATCACAAGAAAAGCAAATGTGTAACTCTGTATGGTGACGGATGTTAACTAGACTTATTGTGGTGATAATTTTACAATCTATACAAATGGAACCACTATGTGGTATACCTGAAACTAATAAAATGTTATATGTCAATTATACCTCAATTACAAGCAAATAACAAATAAATAAGAATAAATAATACTGGTCATGGTATTAGAATCCAACCTCTCCATACTTTCTGTATTTATTTATTCTCAATAGCTTCTCACTCTCAGGCTATATTGACATGTGGTTATCTAGGTTCACCATCTAAGCCTCAGTGCTCATAAAATCATTTCCTCTGATTACATCTTGTGAAAAAATTAAGTAATCTTTAGGATGCATCTCAGGTGTTACCTCATTTGAGAAGCTTCTCTTGAATCCCTCCATTTTCAGCCCTACTGATAGACCTTCCTTCATCTCTACTGTCCCTTAAAGTGTTTCCACTAGAGTATGTTTGCAAGAGTACTGAATTTATTGTTAATTTTTAAGATTCTTATAAGATAGTAAACCATGACATTTTCTGGTGCAATGGATCTAAACTACCCACTTAAAATCTGTTTCAGCATTTGATTGTCCAGACATGAGAAAATTATTTAACTTTTTTGTGCCTCCATTTGCTGATAAGACAAATGGGGCTACTGATAGTCTTCCTCATAGAGCTGTTGTGACGATCATACAGTTGTATATGTAAAATAATTAAAACAGTGCCCAAGGAAGCACTAAAAATAACTCACCTATTAGGATCTTCATACTTAAATTTAACCCCACAATACTTAATACTTCTTTAAACTATAATGTATTCTCAATCAAAAATATATAGAATGAACAGATACTTCTGAAGTTAGAGTTTATATATGGTTCAATTTATTTTCTTTATTCCCAGCTTTAATAATATAGATTTAAGAATTGCTACTAACAGAGATTATATGAAATGACAATTTGATTCCCTAATTTTCTTTGGGAATAAAATGGGCAGTGTTTTCTTGATGCATAACTCAGGCTATGATACAACTTAGTATTTCACAGACATAGGCATGTAGTTATATATGTTGGTATGAGCATCCAGCTTGTGTGTGCACGTGTGTGTGTGTGTGTGTGATATTAACAATACAAGATTTAGTGGTGGGAAGTGTGAGCAATTAATAATGTTTGGGGATACTGGGATTAGCTTAGCGGTTAAGTGCTTGCCTCACAATTGCAAGATCCAGGGTTTGATTCCCAACCCTGGATTGTGCAAACCCACATGCTGATCTGTGGCACAGCTGGTAACTGACTGGATAGCATGGTGGCAAAGGTGCTCACCTTCCATGCAGGAGGCTCCTTGTTTTGTCCCTGCCCACCACGGTCCCACATCCACCTGTTTGGAATGAAATCAGGTCACAACTAATGATGTACAACTATGGAGACTACTCTGGGCCCTCCTCCCTTCTCTCTCTTTCTCTCTCACCTTCTCTCTCAAACAATAAAAATAAATCTTAAAAACAAAAAATAGTATTTGAATTAAATTTTTTTTGTCAAACAAATTAATTTCTATGTTACTCTGCAATATGGCATCTTGTACTTATTCAAGTATTATATTAAATCTAAAATGAGTATTTGAGGAGATAGCATTGGCCTTACCTCAGAAGTAATGTGTGCTTTCTTGGTATGTAGAGTAATTTTTATTATAAGCCATATCACAGTTTGTTTGGTCCTTCTTTTTATTTTTTAAAGATTTATTTTTATTGGTTTTTGACAGAGAGAGAGGCAGATAGAGAAAGACAGAGAGAAGGGGGAGGGCCCAAAGCAGTCTCCATAGTTGTCATTAGTTTTTCATAGTTTCACTCCACAGGTGGGCACGGGGCTGCACAGGGCAGGAACTGGGCCAGGAGCCTCCCACATAGACCCCAGCAAGAACTGAACTGGGGGCACACCCCAGCTCAGCATATGGGTCCACCTGGGCCAGAGCTGGTATTCGATCCCTGGTCTCCGGGGCTGCAAAGCAAGTGCTGAACCCACTGAGCTATCCCAGCTTCCCCAATTTGGTCCTTCTTAAAAGGATGTCAACAGTAGTGTCTGTTCCATTTACATATAACCAAGCCACTCAGAACCCTCTCACTTCCATAAATCTCTACATGAATAAACTGCTCTATATTGAAAGCTAGGAAAGTCAATTCCTCTTAATAAGTGTAGCTTACAATGGGTAGGTATAAAAATTATTGTTTTTCATAGATGATTTTTGCTGCAAAGAAACAAAGTTAAATTTGAAGATGAATTATAGTTCAGTTGATCATTGTGCGTGGTACAATGATCAGCTCTGAATTCTATATTATTTATAATATTTTACTTTTTAATGAACTATATGAAAGACTTTCTCAAAAGATCAAAAGCATAATAAATACCATTATGTTTACACACATATATGGCTTGAATAAGTCCCAATGTTATCAGTTATCATATTATTATTCCCACATCTAGAATCATTAAGACAGTTAATTAAACTTTAATTAGTTTCCACATGGAAAATAATTTTTGGAAACTGTTGTTTCATTTATATTAGAAGCATACTTGGTCTAAGAACTATGGTTTTCAGTATGTTTCATTACAAATGTGGAGCCACGTACCTGTGATAATAGTATTGTTTTGATAATAATAGGTAATTTTTAGAACTACTCCTCTTAAATCTATTTGTAAATATTGATTTATTTCTAAACAAGTTGGATAAATTGTAAGTGATAGTAGCAATTATAAAGGTAGAATTTCAAACAAAACCTGTTGAAGAGACTTGTAGATCCTCTCATAGCCATCCATTGGAAGGTAAAATGCTACTCTGAGTCAGCTTCATTAATGTTTTAATAAAACCAACTTTCTCACGTCACATTTGAACAACTAAAGGCTATAAATCTGCTTCAATCAAAACTAGAGCACACCTTCTCATGTGAAGTTTTCCAGGAACCTTGGTGCTATGTCCATCTTCCTTCCCAAGCGGGGTTCAGAAAACACACCCATAAGACAGTTTCCGAGCTAAGCTACCTTTCCATTTGCCTGGGATTTCAAGACTCAATCCTTATATTACATTGACTCACCAGAAACGAGTGTGACAGCACAATAAAAACTTATGTCATCATGTAAACGTTTTAGCAATTATTATATTCCACGATCGTATGAAGAAATCACATACTTATGTGAAGCAATGTACAATAACAGGACTTCCATGTTTGGGGTTCTTGTCTCAAGATTTTCTAATACCCTTCTTGTGTCCAGAGCAACTTGTGGGCAGCAATGGCCCCTGCATGGTGTCCCGGGCTGGACTGGAACGGCTTGGGCCTTAGCGTCCATTTCTCCCCTCAGAGTCCCCTCCCTCGCAGCTCCTTTTGACTTTCTACCCAGTGTTGGGGTCCACCAGATACCCTGGAAAGCTCCAGAACCAGCATTATGGCCCTGGAGCTGGGCCACCTGACCAGGCCCTCATTCCTCGTAGGTAGGAGTCCTGCCAAGGACTTGACTCTTGCTTAATGGCACTGTCGGTTTTTTGCAAAATTACTACAAACTGGACTGCCAAAATAGTACCCAAAGACCGATCTGATGTGATTCAGATTTACACACAGATAGGTGCCTCACAGGAAACATTGGCCTGGGAACTCAGACGCCATAGGGCAACCCTGGCTATGTGTCCATTTTTAACAAAGGTTCTATTTGAGAACTTTCTCCACTGTATTAATCAATATTCTTTCATTACATTTCCAAAAGGAAAAATCCAAAAAATGTAGTGAAAAAAATTCAGATCTTGAGTGCATTTGCTTCATATGACCTAATGCAGAATTATAAGTCTCATCATGTTTCTCATTCATTTTGGCTTCCAGAAAGCTCTGAGGACTTTAATGTGTAAAGAATATACTCTTCTATATCAGCTCCCTAATACACCTCTTACTATGGTTTCCTTTTTCTGCCTTGGATTTATTATAAACTCTCTTCAAGCATCTGTTTCTTGTTTGTTTGTTCGTTTGTTTGTTTGTTTGTTTTCACAACAAGTATTTTAGAATTAAAAGACAGAATGAACAAATTTGAAATAAAATATTCATTTTCTAGAAGAAAAATATTTCTTCAGTGGTACTGACAAATTCTATCTGTTCTAGAGCTAGATCAAAAAATCTATATAAGAAAGATAGTATTAAAGTATAAGCATGCTGAAATAGACAGTTGTCATCAACTATTTTGTGAAAAAAATTAATATATAAAAAGTATATAGAAATATACTTGCCATATGATTAGAAAATTGTGTGCTGTGTGTTAGAGATTGCAGTATACATATTTGGGGTCCAGCATTTTTTACTTTGGCCACAAATAGCTTTATAAATGACTTGCAGAGCATATAATAAATCAATTATTTAGAAAGCATAAGCAAGCCAAATCCAATTGTTCAGAACCACAATCCTAATGATCAGTCATGCTTCTAAGAGAGAAGGGGATGAAGATATTCTGGTCATTCAAGGAACCCAAGCTGTTAGAATATTTATACCTGGTGAGGTATTTTTTAATGTCTCTCATTAGCAAAAAATTTCACAATGTTTATGAGCAAAAATATGCCATAATAATATCTTTAATGATATTTATATATTTTAACTCTATGTCTTTAGCAAAGCATGCCCAAAACAATGGAAAAATATATATTAAATTTACTAAAATCAAGAAGAATTAAAGTAAGGAGGGGTGAACTAATAGTCCAAAGTTTACCCAGATCACTGAGTCAGGAAGAGAAACCAGGTCTCATAAAGTTTACTTCCAGTGTTCTAGTCACCGGTTTGTTCAATTCCTGGGCAAAACGTCTGCACACAACACACAATGCGTAATCCCCTTGGCTATCAAGTAGTTCTCAGAAGAAACAGGCTATTACCTTTCCCACATATTGGGGTTCGGAACCCATGTACTCCTCCAGCACAAAGAATTGATTCCATACCCAGCCACGTTTAACTCGTTGGAAATGAGGTCGCCGTCCTGGCAGGTGGATAACATTTTCTCTTGGTTCTGTGGCTAATGTCTGTTGTGGCTGTGGTTGAAGTGGTGTTAGGAGACCTCCATCAAACAGGACCCAGAGAAGCAGGGATAAACAGTTCCTTGTAAGCATTGGCAAAGGCTTTCCTACAGCCGTGTAATAAAAACTCCAGCACTTAACGCAGAATTATGGAATCCAGCTTTGTGGTGTCTGTGGCTTCCTCCACTTAGTTTTCTGTTTTATTGCAGTAACAGTAACACAGGCATTAATCCTTCCGATGCAAAGGCTTCTGCAGTATTATATTCCATCTAAAGGGACCTATAAAACAGATTAGCAAATATACATTAAACAGATAGAATTACGTGATAGTTATCAAAAGTCTCACCATACCTGGCCACATTTAAAGAAATGCAGCAAACGCTTTATAAGAATTATGTTGATAAATGTTCATTGTGTTCAACCTGTTAACTTGGATAAGCTAAGTTTTTTACAGTCTCAAAAAAGTGTTAGTTATTAGTTATAATGAAGCAAATTGTGTACCATAAATAGAAGCAATCATTTCTATAATTATCATTTTAAGAAAAAAGAGGGATTGATGGTTTATAGTAAACTGAGAGTAAAATTTGAGAACCTCAAAACAACTGACATTTTGGGTTGGACCATTCTTTGCTGCTAGGGAGCTATCTTGTATATTTTATGACTTTTAGCAGCACCTCTGTTCCACTCAATAGATAACAAAGGAGAATTCTCTTCTATACCAAGGTGGGACAACCAAAAACACGTCAAATATCTCCTGGGAGAAACAAAACACTAAGATTGAGAACCACAGATTCAGAGAATAAAGGTAAAATAAAAACTAATTTAAAACATTTTCCCCTGAGAGAGAATACAAAAAATAAGATAGTCCAGGAAAAATAAACAAGATAAATTACTAAATATAAAAGTGAATGATCTTAATAAAATGTATATAGTTGATAAACTGTAAGATGGCTTTATAAGCCTTTATAATCTTTAAGTTAAAAAAAAATAAAGAAAAAAGAAAAGAAAGAAAAAGGTTGTTCTGGACTTGTTATGCTAAAAATCCTGGATATGTGGGGATTACTTTGTAGACGGTGTCCCACTCAGAGCACTGTGGATTCTTACCAGATGGACAACCACTACTTGGCATTTAAGTAAAATGAGCTTTGATCTTCTCTTTACAATGAACCTTTTTTTTTTTCCATTCATATATCTAAGGTTTATTGAATGTCCACAATGTCCTCGGTCATTTGCTACATACAGTAGATAAGAAAAAGGACATTAACCGTGCCTTGCTTAAATCAGAAACAGAAAATAAATTAATAATAGTCAGGTACATAAATGAGTGAAAATGTGTCAATGTTGTGAAAATAAGCAAACAGAATACCCTAATGGCAAAATTTAAGTTAGTAAAAGTCTGCCATAGGTGATAAGTGCCCTGAGAGCAAAAGGAACGAGAGTCACCCTGTAGTTTGTAAGCAGGCATGGGGAGAATGTGTCCTAAGCCAGGGCAGTTTTGTACTGTTGGCCAGAAATTATATATAATGATTCCAATACAAGAGAATGAAAATCAAAGTCAATACATGTTTAATTCAACACCGATAAAATGTGGCATTTTGTCAGCCTGTCAGCTGCAATCAATTCCGTGCTTACTCAGTTAGATATAACATAATAAAAAGTACAAAGTACTCTTCACAAATACTCAGACTTCAACATTTGATGTGGAAGCAATTCACCAGGCTTGGGATAAGATGTGAGATGAGGAGTGTCCGAAAGTTATATTCTAAGAGCTTTCTATGAGGACACTCCAAAAAGCAGAAATGCAGTATGGCAAGCACTAGCCATAATATGTGGCTCTCTAGTCGAAATTTGGCAATTTGAGACTGAAATGTGTTCTACTTCTAAACTGTATACCAACTTTCAAAGACTAAGTAAAAACAAACAAACAAAAAACAACAACAACAAGAATTTAAAATAGCTCACAGATTTCTATACCTATTACTTATTGACATGATAACATTGTGGATATATTATGCTAAATAAATACAAAGGATTAAATGCATTTTATCTATTTCTCACTTTTTAACGTGTTTACTAGAAAACTAAAGTTATATATGCAGCTCACATTTGTGTTTGCTTTATTTTGTATTGGAGGGCACAAGTTTCACCAATAGAGTTAAAATCAGAAACTGTGTTTCTACTTAGGTAATGTATTAAGATTAAAAATCAAATACTAAATATGAACTGTATCATGTCTATATGACAATATATTTGAGAGGTCAGAGAATATGTGGAACTATTTTCAGTACTAAGCACACTGCATACTTTGCTAAACTGTTTTCAAGTTTAAATTGTGCACATGGACATTCAACATGTTTTAATTTCTTGAATTTTCCTTGTTGTCCATGTTTCTTTCCATACTTACGTCAATCCTAGTCCAATCACACTCAGACATGTGGTGGGGAGGCAAACATAAGTGAAAAGAACTCTGACTTCCCAAATTTAGTCTAGTACATGGAAACAACTAGGTTGTATTTCTGTCATTCTATTCCATGAAATTTTTCTCCTCCCTTATTTTGAGAGTGTGAGGTAACAAAACCCAGATTTTTAGAGAGCATTGACGTCTAAGGTTATGTCTCTAAACAAGTATCTTTTTTATTTTATAATAGAGATTTTTGATGTTGGCCATCTGGCTATATTCATCATCCCTGTGACCATTCTGATGCCAGCTACCCTTTCCCCTTTGGAGTCAAAGGTATCTGATAGCTTCCCTACTGGTATAATCTTTTGGAAACTTTAATCTATTCATGTCATGCCCCATCTGTTATACTAGAATGTATATCTGTAATGTGAAGGGACTAATTCATAAATGATTGGTAGGCAGAGAAGAAAGTGAATATAACATAGGGAGTAGGCTATGTCTTAAGCTAATGCCCCAGCACCCTAAAGACATATGCCAGCAGCAGCAGCCACACACATATTAGTATAATAAACCTTAAGTTAACTGAGCCATGGGAAGCCGGGATGGCTCAGTGGGTGCAGCGCTAACTTTGTAGCCCTGGGGACCGAGGATCAAATCCCAGCCCCAGCCCCGGCCCGTGCGGACCCATATGCTGAACTGGGGAGTGGCCCCAGTTGAGTTCTCATTGGGGTGAAAACCCAGCCCAGTTCCTGCCCTGTGCAGCCCTGCACCCACCTGTGGAATAAAACTAGGTGGAAAAACCAATGATGTGTAACTATGGAGACTGTTCTGGGCCCTCCCCCTTCTCTCTGTCTCTGTATCTCTCTCTCTCTCT
>PVKE010052582.1:0-10292 GCA_004027555.1 Craseonycteris thonglongyai
ACTAAGAAAATAAAAATAAAAATAGTTATAGAACTACAATATCATATCAAATTGCCACCATAATAATAGATTACCTACCTCGCTTTTAGTTCATTTAAAATCGAGTATATCAAAACACTGTGTTCCTAGCTAACCGTCAGGACCCGATCAGTCCAGCAACCACAATCAAAATGGCAACTTCGCATCTGCCGGTTGGGTGGAGGAGAGTTCAAAGAGTGCAGCGGCTAAACAAGACGTGACATGTACAAAGGCAAAAGCTAGGGAAAAACTTACACATATGATATCGGAAACATACCAACGAATATAATAAACCTGTGTAGATACTCAAACAATATTTTAAAATTCTAACAAATGTATAAAAATAAATTATAGTTTTACTTAGTGTTTATGAAAACTTCTGATGCAGTCAAATAATGGCGGGCACACACAAATCAGGCTGTGGGTGCCATGGCGCCCGCGGGCACGGGGTTGGGAATCCCTGCTTTAAAGGATACACTAAAAGCATAGCTTCAAATAACATGACATATTTGTGGGGTTCTTAGGAAAACAGCAGCAGAGATCATATTGGAAAGCAACAATATGGTATTTGAAAACTCTTTTAGAGCAAAGGCTTATAGCTGACCACAAGATGAACGTAGAAATACAGACAGTGACAGGATCTACAAATAGCCGCTGTAGCCATAGTTCAAAAAGCAGTGTATATGTAAGTCATATAGAAATAACTTTTGGTTGAAGATTTAGTCTTTTCTCCCCACAAGTGTGGGTGAAATCAGTAGTGACATCTTTGAATAGGAAGAAGGGTAGCAATATATACTGCATGCTTCCCTTGGAAGTGCCTGCTTATTAGATTTATAATTTCCCATACTTATAAAGTAGAAAGCACTTTGATACATAAGGAGAAAAACACAGTTTCACTTGTAATACCTGGAAATAACTAAAGGCTATCATTTATGAATAGAATAAGTGCATAAATTAGAACATATCTATAGAATTTATAGAAGCACCAGGATAAACCCATCCCAGACAATCATGAGCTCTTGATTCAAAAAACAATAGCTAAAATACATCTTCTTTATTATGAATTCTCAAATGGCTCTTGGAAATTTTATAGTAATGCTGCAGGTTACATCTACAAAGTTGCACGAAGGAGGGTTAGAGGAACATTATGACCAAAATGAGATTGCCTGTACAATCTATTTTAAATTAGTATATTCCCTTGTCCAAAATTCCCCTATCACTGGCATTTTTACAGAATGCATTTTGGTTCCAAATGGAAATCTAAACCAGATAAACTACCTGTAAGCCACATTTGACCACGATGTTTAAGATTAAGTATAGTGGACAAGTAAAAGGGAGAATTGCAACAGTTAGATGTTGACGGGGAGGGGACTAAGATACAAGTAAGCAGTAAATTAAGAAAAAAAATGGCTATTGATTCTAAGAGGGCAAGAATGTTCTGAACATTGCAAAAAATTAAGCAGTGAGAAAAATTTTAGGGAAAGATGAGTCAAATTCAATTTAAGTTGATGTGGACATATGAGGTCTTACAAGTCCATGAACTCATCCTAGAAAAAGTGCAACATACCTCATTGCTAAATATCACTATGGTCACCTTTTTCTGAAATGGCCATTAGAGCTGTCGGTGTATTACAAGTGATGTCCTGAATGTCATAAAAATGTCTTCCTTTCAATATTTCCTTTATCTTCAGGTAAAGAAAAAATTCATTGGGGTGCAGATGAGGTGAGTAGGGAGGGTGTGCCAATACAGTTATTTGTTGACTGGCTAAAAACTCCCTCACAGACAGTGCTGTGTGAGCTGGTGCATTGTTGTAATGCAAGAGCCATGAGTTGTTGGTGAAAAGTTCAGGGTGTTTTCATTTAACATTTCCACATAACCTTTTCAGCACTTTCAAGAATATTTTTGATCGTGGAAAACTGGCCAACTTGTGCACTTGGACACTTTGTTTCAGGGTCGTATTGGTACAACCATATTTCATTACCAATGATATCATGCCCAAAACATCATCTTTCTTCTCCAAAAGGTCTTGGCAAACTTTGATTCTCCTTTGCTTTTGTTCATCAGTGAAATCCTTCAGGACCATTTTTGCACACACATTTTCCATGCCACGATTTTCAGTGAAGATTTTCCTAATTGTTTCTCTATCGATGCTAACTTGGTCTGCTATTCTTCTCATAGTCGGTTGACAATTTTGATACAAAATTCGATGAGTTTTTGCAATGTTTTCATCAGTTCATTACTGACTATCCTGACCTCTCTTCATCACTGACACTTTCTCTCCCCTAAGAAAAACATTTCATTCATTTGTACACTGCCCTTTTCTTCAAGGCATTATCCCCATAAACTTGGACTAACATGTCTCTGATTTCACTTCCACTCTTGCCAAGTTGAACAAGAAATTTAATGTTTGTTCATTGCTCTAATTCAACCTCCGACATTCTCCTGATGGTACACAAATCATGCAACAATAATGAATGCCACTCAGCAAGACATCACCGCACATCAGCAAGAACACAGCTGTAAAACACTGATACATCAAGGTTATCAAACCTTACTGAGTTGTTCGTTCATTGCTGCCAACATAAGTGCATGGTGGCAAGTTTGTGAACTTTATTGTGAGACCTTGTATGCTGTAGACAAAAGTTCAAGTCTTATAACTAGGGTTCAGATAAAAGACTAGAAGCAATGGACCAAACATACCTATGTGATTGGATGGATTACGAGGATATTGACATAGGTATGTGGCCAGTAGACCATTAATTGAGAGGACTGGCTCACAGAAATGTGAGTCTAGAAAGTGAATCTCAGAGATCAGTCTAAGGGTAATGTCAGGCAAGATAGGGTATAAGTACATAAAAATGAATTCAAAGGAGGTGCTAAGTTACAAGTATCTTAGGGGCAGGGAGATTGATCAGTGGTGGCATAATCAGCAGAGATTCACCTGTAAAAAGTGCCTGTGAATTACAAACCCAAGGATTGGGAAAAATAGGAAAGGGCCTGGAACAGAATTTGAGAACTTTAAACACTATAAAACTAGAAATCACCAAGGGCAGAAAAGAACTGGGAAGAAAACTACAAGGCCAGGAAAGACCATTCCGCTGTGAAGTTAGAAAAATCTAAAGTTGGGGATGCCAGGATAGCTCAGCAGGTTGAGCATTTGTCTGGCAACTGTGAGGTCTGGGGATCAAATTCTGGCCCCAGCACGTACAAACCCATATGTTGAGCTGTGGTGCAACTATTAACCACCAGGATGGTGGTGAATATTCTCACCTCCCATGCAGGAGGTCCCCAGTTTGGTACCCATCCTGTGCAGTCCCACATCCACCTATGTGGAATGAAACCGTGTCACAACCAATGATGTAATTAGAATTATGTAGATGGCTCTGGGTCCTCCCCCCACACCCTTCTCTTAAACAATAAAATAAATCTTAAAAAATAAAAAAATAAATAGAAAAAAAGTAAAGTTTCAATGGTGTCTTTAGATAACCTGAAATTTTAGTGCCTCTTATATCCAAGTGTGGCCAGGGCCTCCCTTGAGGTAAATACAAAACAATCAGTTATGTGACATAATGGCAGACCAATACTGTTTTAGTAGCTATAAAACTGATATAGCTGTTGATTAGAATCCAGAATTGGGGTGTTTCTATGAAAATCTTTTTTTCCTCAGAAGAAAATTCCTGGCTCTTGCTTATGACCATGACAATGAGTAAAGAAAGCCTCATGCTGAATATTGCCTCATAAATCTTTCCCAGAACATCTCAACAGAGCTACCCACTCAAAAAGAAATTAGATAAAATATAAACAAATGAAATGAAGTATAGCAAAATACTCTATTCATTAGAGTCAATTTTATGCATATCCATTGTTTGATTGTTAGTTTAGGGACTAAAGCCATCTTTCCATGGAGCAATGGAGAATTAGATTTCATTGCTCTCTACTAATCTCTTTCACAGAGTTTTAACCCTAGTGAATCCTCTAATTTTTACTAATGGGCAAACAACGTAGGTTTGTCCAGTTTATAGCTAATTGCTGCTATTTACAAATATTTTCCCTCAAAATCACAAAAAGCTTGCAAACTTTAAAATTTGACAAGTGTAACATATAGATGTCTGGATGGAGGTCACTGACCAAACAATTTTAGCTACTCTTTCTCTGAAGATGCCATTAAACAAATAAAAAAGATATAATGAAAATATCAATAGAGGGAATGAAACAATATAAAAGAGATTTCAACATGTTTTTGAAAAACAGAAAATGGGTAGGATGCTGACTGATAAAGAAGGTCAGAGAAAATGACAGAGAGGGCTTATAGCCAGGTAGGATGCTGGTCTGCCCCATAGGACCCCAGAAAAGTTTGAAAATTGAAAATGCCAAGTAACGGAGAAGGTGAAAATTAAATGTGAGGAATATACTGAAAGCTTGTGCACACTTTCTGTCTTTCAGAAACACCCCCATGTATAGAACCCCTAGCATTCAGGCAATTATTCCCACGGGGGGCGGGGGGAATCTCTGAAGAGATTAAGTTATCTAAGAATTGAAGTAGGTAGTGTGAATATTAATGTCCCAGAGCAAAAATATCTACATTTTGGAATTCAGAGATCCCCCAGCATAATGGCTTTATGTACATTAATGGGGCTTACAGGCCTCATATTTGGGGTAGACAGCCATTTTGCTCAACCCCTAGACACATTATAAAATTTCAGATAATCAAAGATAAAAAGAACATTCTAGAAGCTTCCAGAGAGGAAAACTATTAACAGGTTAAGGAACAAGAATTGGAATAGATTGGGCATCTGACTGACAACATTGGGTGTTACAAAAATGGAGAAATGTCTTCAAAATTCTGAGGGGAAATGATTTTGAACCTAGTGCTTTATTCCTAGCCAGCTTTAAATTGAGCTTGATGGCAAAAGACATTTCCAGATTGCAAAGACTCAAAGTTCACCTCTCACCCTTTTTCTAGAAAGTAAGGGATATATTCCAGCAAAATGAAGGAGTAGAGAAAGACAAAGATACACACTGAATTCTGAAAACAGTGGCCCTAAAACTAGAGACAATAAAAATCCAAGGAGGACATCTGCACAACAGGCTTATGGAGCATTCACTCCATTTGGAACACGGAGGGCTTCAGGATGGAGGCATCCAAAAAAAGAAAAAAAGAAAAAGAAATTAGAGAAAGCATAGGTGCTGCAGAAAATGCAAGAAAAAAAGAAAGAGGATTAGAAAATACAGAAAAGCAAAACACTATATGAATTAAGAAAAGCTAATGTTCTCATAACACACGATAGGAGAAAAATTTTAAAGAGCCACAATGAGATATACAATGCATATTGATTTTCAAATTTCAGAAATAACCCATATACAAAAGCATGATACTTAATTTCAGAGGTACTTAATTAATAAAGAGCAAAACATAAATGTTATCCCTCTTGGCAATGTGAAAAGTAAAAATACAAATGACAAGAGTTAGTAGGTCAAAGAGATGAGAGATAAAGGGAAGAGCAAGGTTCATCTTATAGAGGTAAGAGATACTGTCTATAGTTTGTGGAATAAGAAATGAAGATCTAGGGATGCTGGGATGGCTTAGTGGGTTAAGCACTCCCTTTGCACCACCAGGGTCCAAGGATAAAATCCCAGGCCTGAACCGTGCGGACCCATATGCTGATTTGGTGTGTGACCCTCAGTTCAGTTCTTGCCGGGATGAGCTTCCCATGTGGGAGGTCCCCAGTTTGGCCCCCAGCTCACAGGGGCATGCTTCCCATGCGGGAGGCCCCCAGCTCGGTTCCCGCTCTGCAGGGCCCCCTGCCCACCTGTGTGGAATGAAATTATGTTGAAAACTGATGACATACAGCTCTGGAGACTGCTCTGGGTCACCCCCATTCCCTCTGTCTCTCTCTGTCTCTGTTGAAAAGAATAAAAATAAATATTTAAACAAAAAATAAATGAAGTTCTAAGTATATTCTGTAAACAAAAACAGGAACTAAAAAGCATGACAACTACATTGGGATGAGAGGTAGAATAATTGAGGTAAAGCCTCATTTATCATAGAAAAAATTAATAAAGTCTAAAACAGATAAATCAAGTGTTCACAGTATATAGGGAAGCATTCACTAGAAAAAATAAACAGAAACAGTTAATAGAGTTAAAGATAATCTTAGAGGATTAGGACTGGGGGGAGGGAGAGTTAGAACACTGAAATGTTGCTTACACGATAAACCTTTAGGTACATAGTTCATATGTTTTTAAAACCATGTGCATGTATTACTCAGCTACTTCAAAACCAACCAAAAGACTTAACACAGAAATCTTTTGCCCCTACTAAACTCAAACCACTGTGCAAATGTACCACAACTTTATCCAGTCGTCTATCATTGGGCACTTTGGTTGTTTTCATGACTTGGCCACCATGAACAGTGCTACAGTGAACATTGGGAGTACATATATTTTTGTGAATTAAGGTTTTCAAGTTTTTTTGAGTAGATACTCAGAAGAGGGATTACTGAACCATATGGTAATTCTATTATTAATTTTTTGAAGATAGCCATTTGTGACAATATGGATGGACATTTAGATCATCATATTAAGTAAGATAAGTCAGATTGAAAAAAATCAAGAACCATATGACTTCACTTAATAGGTGGAATATAAAACTGAAAGTAACAAAGAAACAGAAACTCATGAACACAGTCAATAGTTTAGTATTTACCTGAGGGTAAGGAGGGAGAAGGGTGGTGGAGGTTGGAGAGGGCATCAAATAGTTGGTGATAGAAAGACAACTGACTCTGGGTGGTGAGCACATAAGGCAATATATAGACAATGTAATGTAGAATTGTACACCTGGAACCTATGTAATTTTTACCAACTGATGTCACCCAATAAGTTTAGTAATTAATAAAAAAATAGTAATAAGAAATGAAATAAAAACTAGGGAAACTCAAACTGGCCTCTGGGAAACTTGCACCTGAAAAAGAGTGCTGGCAATGGGCCATCTAAGCATAGCTTCTGTCTCTATTATCCAACCTGTGTCTTTCTTTCAACCCTTCCCCCAAAGCCTATGTTCTTTCTCTTATAACCATGGAAATTTAACACAAACTATGCATTAAGTTATGACCAGCTTCATTCTCAGCTACAAGGATAACTTTTTATGGCTTTACAGAAATACAATAAACTGCACACATTTAAATGTACAACTTACTAAGTTTTGACATATGTATGTGCATATATATGTACACCTGTGAAACCATCATCACAATCAAAATAATGAAGACATCCATCACCCCCCAAAAGTTTACTCCTACCCCTTGGTAATCCCATTTTACTCATCCCAATCTCTGATGCCTGCTGCATTCCCAGGCAACCACTGACCTGCTTTCTGTCACTACAGTTTTCATTTTCTTGAATTTATATAAATAGAATCATACTATGTGTACTCTTTTTATTAATTAATTAATTAATTAATTAATTAATTTGGTCTGACTTCTTTCATAACATGTATTAGCCATTCCTTTTTATTGATAAGCAGTATTCCATTGTGTGGGTATAATAGTTTATCCATTTGCCTGTTGATGAATGTAATAGGTTGTGTCCAGTTTTTAGCTACTACAAATAAAACATCTATGAATATTGGTATACAAGTTTTTTCTGTGGACATAGGCTTTCATTTCTCTTAAGAACTACCTAGGAATGGAACTTCTGGGTTATACGATAAGTATATGTTATAAGAAACTGTTTTCTAAAGTAGATGCAACATTTTACATTTCTACCGATAGTATATGAGAATTGTAGTTTCTCATATCCTCACAAAACTTGGAATGGTCAGTCTATTTAAGTTTAGCCATTCTGATAGGGGTACAGTGGTCTCTCACTGTGTTTTTAACTTGCTTGTCCGTAATGACTAATGATGTTGAGTATCGTTTCAGATATCTTCTGTGGTGAAGTGTCTGTTTAAATCTTTTACCCATTCTTAAAAATTGAGTGTCAACCATAATTCAAAGTAAATTTTAAAAATGAAATTGTTTCTTATTTAGTTAAGAATTAATTATATAGTCTGGATACAAGTTCTTTTTATCAGATTAAAAATCAGGTACAGTGCTTTTCTTTTAAAGAAATATTGTTTGAGTGAAGGTGAGAGAGGGAGGGAGGGAGGGAGGGAGAAAGAAGAGAAGAGAAGAGAAGATGGGGAAGGTCCAGAGCAGTTTCATAGTTGTATATCATTAGTTGTGACACAGTTTAATTCCACACAGGTGGATGTGGGGCCGTATGGGGTGGGAACTGAACTCGGGGCCTCCCACATGGTAGGTGAGAACCTTCATTGCCATCCTAGTGGTTACCAGTTGTGCCACAGTTCAGCATATGGGTTTGCACTGGCCAGGGCCAGGATTTGATCCCTGGACCTTCCAGTTGCAAGGAAAGTGCTCAAGCAGTTGAGCTATCCCAGCATCCCCTGGATACAAGTTGTTTATAAGTAATTTGCAAATATTTTTCATCCAGTCTATGTATGTTTTATCTTTTAATTGTCATAACTGTCTTGAAAAAAGAGAGTTTTGAATGTTGAAGTTCAATTTATCACTTTTTCTTTTATAGATCACTTTTTTGGTCATATCTAAAGAATCTTTGCCTGGTAGTTTAGAATTTATATTTGGGACTATGATCCATTTTGAGGTGGTTTTTTCCCCCCCCATTGAGTGAGGTGTTAAGCAAGGTTGTTTGTTAATGATGGTGTACAAATGGTCCAGTACAATTTTATTAGAAAGACTACGCTTTTCCATTTAATTGCTTTACACTTTATCACATACATATGTGTGGGCCTATTTATGGACTTTCTATTTTGCTCACTGATTTACTACCCATCTTTATATTAAGAATACTATATTTTGATTACTGTTGCTTTCCAATAAGCCTTGACTCCCATAGCATAAGTTTTTAAAGTTGTTTCTAGGTCCTTTTTCTTTCCAGATAAATGTGAGAATTGCACTGTCAATTTCCTCCCCAAGCTAGGACAGATGAAGTTGGGAAAAACTGACATCTTAACATTATTTCCTATTTTTGATGCTATTGTGAAAGATATTTTTTAAATGTGCATTTCTGATTTTTATTGCTAGTATATAGGAACAGAATTATTAAATAGTGGTTCCATGCCCTGTGAATTTGCTATATTCACTTACTATAATAGTTCTAGTAGTTGTTCTGTAAATTTCATATGATTTTTCTAGAGATGATTACATTAAAGACAGTTTGTTTCCTTTCAAAACTGGTTGCCTCTTAATTATTTTTTTTCTGTCCTATTACACTAGAACTTCCAGAACAATTGATGAGACTAGAAATGATGAGAGCAGACATCCTTACTTTGTTCTTAATCTTAGAAGGAAAGAATTCAGTCTTTCACCATAAAGTATGATGTTATCTATTGCATTTTTGTCGATGTCCTTTATCTGATTGAGGAAATCCCTTCTATTCCTAATCTTCTGAGAGTATTTTTTAAAATCATATATCAATATTGGACTTTATTAAATGTTTTTGGCTAAATTGATCATTATGATCATATGATTTTTCTTCCTGAGCCTTTCAGTAGGATGAATCACTGATTTTTTACCTCAATTAGCAAAAATAAGGTATAACTGATGTATTAGTTGAAAGCACCACACTATGCATCTAATTCTATATTCAGGGGCCTCAACTAGCACATTAGGAGAGGAGCTCTAATTCTTGTTCAGGTGCGGAGACATTGCTGAATGGACATTTTCCTGCCTGTTTGTCCTATTATCCATCCATCCATCCATCCATCCATCCATCCATCCATCCATCCAATCCATCCACTGTTCGCTAGGTACTTGTTCTAGTCAAATACTGTGCAAGACACTAGAGATACAAAGAACGTTGTAGACCTTGTTCTTCTGAAGCTCACAATCTATTTAGTGAGGAGATAAACAGCTAAACACATTAATGGATAGAATGCCATAGTAGGGTCATGGAGGAAAGTCAATAAAATCACAGAGGAGGGAGTTATTCTGCTTGGGGAAGGGAAGCCAGAGAAGAAACCTTTTGAACTGGTTTTTGAAAAGTAAGCAGGGGACTTCTAGGAAGTGGTGAGGGAGAAGGACATTCCAGAAAAGGGGCCATCACTTAAGGCAGTGCTTTAGAATTTTTTCCATACTTCCAATGCCCTCCTTACCCATGTTAGAGAAATTTTATGTTCTATTAAATATATATCTTTGTTTAAGTACAATGAAATGGTTTACTTTAACCCAGAGTGGAGTCTATGCTCTAGGAAGAT
>PVKE010052583.1:0-10292 GCA_004027555.1 Craseonycteris thonglongyai
AGACAGAGAGAAGGGGGAGGGCCCAGAGTAGTCTCCATAGTTGACAGCATTAGTTTTCCAAAAAGGTTCACTCCACAGGTGGGCACAGGGCTGCGCAGGGTAGGAACTGGGCTGGGAGCCTCCTGCATAGGCCCCAGCAAGAACTGAACTGGGTGCACACCTCAGTTCAGCATATGGGTCCGCATGTGCCGGGGCTGGTATTCGATCCTCGGGCTCTGGGACTGCAAAGTGTGCACTTAACCCGCTGAGCCATCCCAGCTTCCCCCTGGTTTGACTGTTTTTAAAAAAGATTTATTTTATTGCTTTTTACAGAGAGAAGGGGGAGGGCCCAGAGCAGTCTCCATAGTTGTACGTCATCAGTTTTTGACATAGCTTCATTCCACACAGGTGGGCGGGGGTCCGCACAGGGCAGGAACTGGGTGGAGGCCTCCCACGTGAGAGGCACACCCCTACAAACTGGGGGTCAAATGGGAGGCCTCCCACATGGGAAGCACACCCCAGTTCAGCATATGGGTCCATATGGGCTGGGGTCAGGATTTGATACTTGGTCCCCTGGGTTGCAAAGCAAGCGCTTAACCTGCTGAGCCATCCTGGCTTCCCCTGATTTGACTTTTAACTCCATACATGCTAGTCATCTGAACTTCAGCAACAAAATTAAGTGATGATAATACCACTGACATCATAGAATAAAAAAGGATCATTGTGCGAAAGCACTCAAGATAATAAAAGTGTCCCACAAATGTGATGCAGCATAAAATAACAGTATCTATCTCCTAGGATTATGCTGAGGATTATGTGAAATGTTTAAATCTTGAAATGTTCAGTAGGAATGTAGAAGCTCTCAGTAAGTGTTAACTATGATTAGTACTATGTCATTGTCTACATAAAACATTGTATAAAACATCAGGTGGTAGACATCATAAAGTTATCCTACATGTATCTGCATGAACATTAAAAAAACACAAAGAAAAACACTAAAGTATTCTAAAATCACAGCTTCCTAGCAACCAGAGAGGCACCTTATTGATGGGCCACAATCCTGCTACGGATGAGTACAGATAAGAGTCTGGAGCCACACTGCCCAAATTTTTGTACTGGTTCTACCACTTAAGGTATTATCTCATTCAGATTACTTATCTCTATGCCTCAGTTTCCTCATTTGTAAAACAAAGAATAGTAGCTAGCCCACATACTTTGAGGATATATGGACAGAACTACCTGACACATAGTAAGGGCTATATAATGTTTGTAGTAGTAATATTACCATTCCAGAGATCCTCAGATTAAACAAATTCATAAAGATAAATG
The DNA here is from genome assembly GCA_004027555.1 of Craseonycteris thonglongyai. NCBI lineage: Eukaryota > Metazoa > Chordata > Mammalia > Chiroptera > Craseonycteridae > Craseonycteris > Craseonycteris thonglongyai. The sequence goes on from PVKE010052583.1 coordinate 1,309, forward strand.
TGACAGATAAAAGGAGAGACAGAAACTTTTCAATGAAGTGTGCTTTCAACAAAATGAATAAAAAGTCAGCTCTAGCGGATGCCGGAATAGCTCAGCATTTGAGCACTTGCCTCATGATCAAAAGGTCCAGGGTTTGATTCCTGGCCCCTGCCCAGGCAAACCCATGTGCTGAACCAAGGTGCAACTGATAACCGCTGAGATGGCTCAGCAGCGAAGGTTCTCACCTTCCATGCAGGAGGCCCCCAGTTCAGTTCCTGCCCCATGCAGCCCACATCCACCTGTGTAGAATGAAACCAAGTCACAACTAATGACGTACAACTATGGAGTCTGCTCTGGGCCCTCACCCCTTCTCTCAAACAATAAATCTTTTTTTAAAAAAGGTCAGGTCTTGGGGAAGCTGGGATGGCTCAGGGGGGTTGAGCATTCACTTTGCAGCCCTGCGGTCTGCGGATCAAATCCCCACCCAGGCCCATGTATACTTATTTATAATATACACATTTAAGAATAATTTGAATTATTTAGATAGTAAAATATTTTCCTGTTGACATTTTCTTTATACAATGGAATCATCCCAAGCATGGAAGGCTACCTAGTATTAATTCCAGTTAAATGAATGATCAAGAAAGACTCCCTTAGAATCTGAAGTATGAAAGGCATAACAATTATGGATAATCCTTCATAACACAAAATCTCTTGGAATAGCTGTCACAGTGTACCCCGTTCTGGAAAAAAAGTGTAAACTTATCAAAAACTGTGATAATAAGAAACGTTTGAAACTCAAATAACACTACTAGTAAATCTACTCCCATTCATAAAATATACTTAAAAAATTAATGTTTGAGATGAGACATGTTATTTACCAGAAATAAATTTTTTTTACTACACAACATTTTAAAAGAATACACCTCACGTCCTCTCACCCATTCTTACAATCTTGGTTATTTACATGTATTAATAAGACCAATCTAATTAACCAATTCAGACCAAATACAGGTCCACGACTGGCATCCGATTTTTCCCCTTCTTTGAAATAGAAAACGGCTCTTGCAGACAAGAGCTGTAGGCAATGGCAAGATAGGCAGCGAGGGGGTGCAGTGGGACAGATCAAAGGCCTTTGTCATAGCAAGGGGTGGGAGTTAACAGTCATCCCGCTCCAAAGGAGAAGCCTAGTGACTAGGCTTCCTGACCCAAATGGGATTGGAGCCAGCTGGCTTTCACCGTGAAGGGAAAAGTAGAATCACATCCGAAACCGGGATGAATAGACCAGAGCCCTGCAAACATTCGGCCCTGAGGCTCACTGCGCCGGGCTTCCTCAGAGCGCCTCAGACCTTCGCGGTGTCCTGCGCCGCCTCCATCCCCCGCTGAGGCAGAAACTCTCCGGACAAGGAGCAGGTGGGGGGCGGACAAAGGCGTCCAGGAGAGGAGCAAGGCTAGGGAAAGCAGGCGGGGAAGACACTGGGGCGCGGCATTGCCGGGAGAAGCCAGGCTCCCGCAGCTGGTGCGCGGGCCGGATAGGGCCGGCGGGCTGCGAGCTGCGGGCTATGCGCAGGGTGTTCGCGGGCGTTTCTGGGAACCGGACCTTAGCCCGGTCCCCTGCGGGAAGAGGCCGCGGGGGGAAGGTGCTTGGTATCATCGGTACCGCCCCTCGCGGGACTTTCTGCCCCCCTGTCCGCAGGCATTTCGCTCACCTTCACAGGGCTGCCGCCGTCCTCGCAGCGCCTCCGTCACCCGCTGCGGCCGGCTCCGTCCGCGCTCGAGCCACGAAGATCCCACTACCCGGCCAGCAAACCTGACCGCGGCCCTCACACGCCTCCCTGCCGGGCGGCAAACCCGCCAATCACAGACCAGTGCCGCAGCGGTGGAGCCAATGAGCGACGAGCTCCTGCTGGGCGGGAGGGAGCCGAACAAGCCACTGCAGTAAGCGACCCGGGCCTCTTGTCTTTGCCTTTCCCTGCTCTTACATTCCTCCCAAGGTTTGTCGCAATGCAGCGTCCTCACCCTCCCAGCGTCTTGTCTCTTAGCAACCAGATCCCCCAAGCCTGATCTTAGGTGACCAGCTCTTCTGTTGAGAAGGGGAATATGGGAGATAAAATAATTCGGATAAAAGATAGATGAAATGGTTGGTGGTGCAGGTCACTTTGGTCACTGCTTAGGTTAGGTAGAATGGGAAAATTGTATGATCTGAGGGACACTCAAAGTATCTTGGGTTAAATATTGTCTTTATCAGGAGGCCATCCCTTGAAAATTGTGAATAGTTCTGGGTTACAAATTCAGTTTCCATTCACATCAATAGGTTTAGCATGTGTGTGTTATAGTGATTACCACGTGGACCTAGTAAGATGTATAAGGTTGTCATGTAGTGTAAATGCTACATGTTAATATTTTAAATTTCCACTAGGAATATGTCTATTCTAAGAATCAAAACTAAATGTTAGGATCAAAAAGGACGGAAAAGTAAAGTTCTATCCAAATGAATTATTACTATAATGAGATGTGATGATTAAGTGACCAACTGTAAAGAATGTCAGGTTTTTGTTTTTCAACTATATCACCTGTGACTTTCTGCAAATCTTACTATTTTTGTCCCACCAGGACATTAACATTAGGCAAGTTTTGTAACACAAAGATATCAGCAAGGTAAATTCTTAGAGAGGCTACTTCCTCTCTATTTCCTCTTTCTCCTTTCACAAAGTCTGGAACTCATTTGTAATGGTGGTGAGCCATCACAAGGACACCTCAGGGATTGCAGCGTACCTTCACAGGGTTATTGCAGAGCAATAACATATTAATAGAAGGATGGGGAAGCCAGGACGGCTCTGCGGGTTAAGTGCTTGCTTTGCAGACCTGGGGACCAAGGATCAAATCCCAGCCCTGGCTCTTGCAAATCCATGTGCTGAACTGCAGTGAAACTGGTAACCAGTGGGATAGTCGTGATTGTTCTCGCCTCCCATATGGGAGGCCCCCAGTTTGGTTCCCTCACTGTGCAGCCCCACATTCACCTGTGTGGAATGAAACCATGTCACAACTAATAATGTACAACTATGGAGACTGCTGTGGGAACCCCCACCCCTCTCTCTCTCTCTCACCTGCTCTAAAACAATACATCTTAAAAAAAATAAAAAGACGGATTCTAACAGCTAAGACTGTTTACACTGCAGAATCCTTAAAAGATCCAGCACTTGAAAGCATCAAGCACCACTCTTTATAGTCAGATACAGTACACAGAAACTAGGCAAATAAAAAGGGTAAAGTCAATGCCAAGAAAACCAAGTTATATAAGAAATGAACACTAGGGAGAAAAGAAACAATATTTACATAGTCACAATAATGCAAACATTTCCATTGACTTGACTGAGCTAAAATACCGGTATATTGGGAAGATGGGGTAAGAGAAAATGTAAAATAGTATTGTAAGGCAATCAAATATTGCCTGAGGGTGGGGGTGGGGGGGAAAGTTAATAACCTCTAAAACTGGTAAGTCAAAAAACAGCAAGATGAGCACACTAGAAATAAGAAGGCAAAAATAGAAGTTAGATGTTGTTGCTTTTGGGATCAGGACTCTGGAGGGAGGTCAGGGGACTACTTTATTTCCTTGTTTTTTGACTCAATTTGATTTTTTAAAAATGATTGGACTAGTTTGGTAGTTAATAAAAATGTAAGTGAATGAATAAAATATAGGAAGAAAAATGACTTCAGTAACGTTATTAATATTTAACTAGGCAATTAACAAAAAATTAACTACAAAAATCTGTAAAACTTCCAAGTGATAGCAACATGGCTGAAGGAATAGGGGCAAGGCAATAGGGAGAAGTGTCTGGAGGTAAGACCATGTGATGAAGTCCTTGCTCTTTTTCTTCAAGCTTTGCTCCCTGGATCATTTGAGAACACATAGTGTTCTGCTTCAATCTGCTCCTCAAAGCTGAAGGGATAGCCTTGGGGTGCTTACAAGCAGAAAAACCTAAGCAGCCCATTCCCTCTAAAGGTGTAACTGGCAGATATCCAATTCTATTAATAGTAGCTGGCATACCTTTCAAAATACACTAATTGTGAATAACCCTAGGCTTCCCAAGATTTGCTCAGTGACTTCCCAATGACTTCTCCAGAAAAGGCTCTGATAATTCTGAGAAACTGAAGCCAGACTATGACCTAGTATCTCTTTTCAGATTATATTCTCCTGGGACATCTCATCAAACAGTGGCAATATTGCCATCTGTATATGAAGGGTGGTCAAGAAATTTGTAGAGCTGGTGGGTTATCAGAGGAGGGAGTACTACTAGCGCACAGTTTGATTTTGTGACATTAGTATGTGCCAAATTTCAGCCTACTTGCATCCATGTTCTTTCAGATATAGCCAGAGAGGCATGTCAAACATGAAGAAAACGCCACTATGGATAAAACTGAATTTTGCACTGTCATTAAGTTCCTCACAAAACAAGGGAAAACACCTCAAACCATTTTGGAAGATGTTAGCAGTTTACAGGGACTGTTGCCCCAACAGTGGTCGGCAAACTGCGGCTTGTGAGCCACAGTTTGCTGACCACTGCTAGGAAATCCATGGTTTACCAGTAGCATAGTCTTTTCAAGCAAGGCAGTCAGTTGAAGATGACCTCACCCTGGGACACCCTGCTGAGGCCACTTCCTCAGACATTGTCAAAGAAGTTGAAAACTTGTAGTGAAAGATGCCAGAATGAATAAAAAGCAGCTTGCAGAAATAGTTGGGAGTATCACCTACAACCATTTTGAATATCCTCCATCAGCATCTAAGGACATCAAAAGTCAGTGTAAGATGGGTACTGAGAATGTTCACACTGTCCAAAACAACAGAGCTCTGAATGTTCACAACAGCTTTTGGACCTCTTCAAAGACAAGAAAGATGAAGTTTTAAACTGGATTGTCAATGGAGATGAAACTTGGGTTCATCACTGTGAGCCTAAGTCAAAGCAGGAGTCCATGCAGTGACATGAAAAGGGAACAACACCCCGTAAGAAGTTTAAGTTGTTGCAACTGGCTGGAAAAATCATGGCTACTATTTTTTGGGATATGTAGGATATCCTGCTGATCAATGAAAAGGCTAAGAGTATCACAATAACTGGAGAGTACTATTCCAGTCTGCTGAAACAGTTAAAAGAATCTGTGGAGAAGAGGAAAATGGACCAAAGGGGTACTACTTTTGCACAACAATATGCCCATGCACCATTAAAATGCCCTTCCAACAGTCCAGACCTGGCTCTGTCTGATTATTTGTTCCCAAATATGAAAAACAGCTTTGAGGGAAGAAATTTACAGACAATGAAGTGGTTAAAACTTCAATTTTTAGGGCAAAAACAAAACATTTTTTCAAGAGTATAAACAAACTTATTGAAAGATCTGAAAATTGTACTAGGATTAAGGATGAATATATTGAAAAGGAAAAATAAGTTATTTTTTTTACTTTGCTTCTCCTTCATGCCACGAATTTTTTGACCACCCCACATTAGGTTTCTGCATGCTACCTCTTTTTTCTATTAATCACCTTTCATATATATATATCTACATATCTGTATCTATATCTATATATAGATACATTTGATAAAACAAATTATAAAAAAAAAGATCAGGTAGGAATGCAAGGATGGTTTGATCTAAAAAAAAAATCAATGTTATTTATATTACTATTTCTAAAGAAGAAAAATCAAAAGACCATCTAAACAAATATAAATTTAAAATTAGCAAAAAGAAACTTTTGGGGGTAAAAACTAGCATAAAGCTCACAGCAAATATCACAACTTAGGAGAGCAAATTTAGACTCTGAAGTAGAAATAAGATAAAAATGCCTGCTACCACAGCTACTGCCAAAATACAGACTGGAAACCTGGCCAAAACAAAGAGAATGAAAAGTATATAAATTGAAAAGAAAAAGATAAAACTGTCTGTTTTATCTGTCTGTTTGTATTTGCATTCCCATAGACAATGCAAGAGAATCAGTAATATTAGAATAAGCATTCTTCAAAACTGCAAATACAAGATCAACGTACCAAGTTAAATATATTACTCTAGGCCAGGAATAATAGGCTCCATTTTCAATGGCAACAAAAATTATAAATTACCCAGGAAATAGCCAAAAATATGTATGTCCTAAATAAGTGGAGAAATTATATCCATGAATGAGATGATTTGACCTATAAATGTCTATTCTCTCTAAATTAACCTATAAATTCAATGCAATTCCAATAAAAATCTCACCAGCTTGTTTTAGGGGACTTGATACTTATATTAAAATTTACACAGAATAAAAATCCACAAATAGTTAACTTTAACAAAGTAGATTCACCTATCATATATTAATATTACAAAGTTGCATTAATTAAAACAGAACAGAGAGCCCCAAATAGTTTTGTTTATGGGAAGTAATAAAATGGGGAAAATATGGATTATTGAGTAGATGGTGTTAAAGAAAATGGAGGAATATAAAAAAAAAAGAAAAAAAAGAAAATGGACTACAATCCTACTTTGCATGCCTAGCAGATATTGAGTCACAAGGCCAAAAGTGATATAAAGTGGCACCAAGGTCACTTAGTTTGGCAGAATAGTACACAATAGTAAACATGGCATGGAGAAGAAGGAGAGCATCCTCCTTAGGGAAGCTTCATGTGCCACAGGTCCTATGATCTTATAAAAAAATTCCAGGTCTCCACAATGAGAAACAAGCTCAAGTTACCAGTCCTATTTTACTCAGAAGTCTCAAAGTCTGTTTTTCTCTTTACAATAAAAAAAATGATGCTGAGTAAATAGCTGCCTTTCCATATTTATTAAATTTCCTAACCAAAACAAAAATATTAATGCCAAGGAAAAGATAAACCTAAGATTATTTTTGAGAGAGAGAAAGAGAGAGAGAGATGTTAACCCTTCTCCCTTGAATGACTACCAGGAGAAAAAGTAGGATTCATACCTCATACTAGATCAAAAAAATTCCAATTAAAATTAAAGAGCTAAGTATAAATAGTAAAACTGAAAGAACAAGGCCTAAAAAATACAAACAATTGGAAAGAAAATGAAAGATTTCCATTCTATGAAGGACACCAAGACAAGAATTAACAAGTGACAAGACTGTTATTTCGCCTTAACCTGACAAAAGAATAAGTTCTAGATTTTATAAAGAATTCCTCGTGCTATGAGCAGCGAGAAAGAAAAACCCAATGGAAGAATGGTCAAATTATACCGTAAGTACAATTTTTTTCACAAAATGGAAAACCATATTCTTAGCCTCATCAGTAATAACACACATTAAAACAAAATGCAATTTCACATATTCAATTAACAAAAATCAGGTATCAAATGCTGCTAAAGACGTAGAGAAAATGAAATCTTCATATCTTGCTGATGCATGTGCAAACTAGTACAACCATTCCTAAGAATGATCAAGCATTATTTATTTATTTCAGCATTATTTAACTGAAATTAAATATGCATATACCCAAAATCCCAGCCATTCTACTCTTGCCACAGAAATTATTGGGCTGGTTCACAGGAAGACATGTACAAGTTTATAGAAGTGGAAACAACCTAAATATTTATGACTAGAAAAGCTAAGCTATATAAAGTAACATGAATGGGTCTTAATAAATTAGTATTTTATGAAAGTTAGAAAAGTGGATGCTGGGATGGCTCAGTGGGTTGAGCACTCATCTTGCAGCCCAGGTTCTGAGGACTGAATCCTAGCCCTGGCCTGTACAGACCCATATGCTGAACTGGGGTGTGCTTCCCATGTTGGAGGCCCCTGGCTTACAGGAGCATGTTTCCCATGTGCAAAGCCCCGCACCCACCTATGTGGAATGTAACTATGTCTAAAACTAAGGATGTACAACTATAGAGACTGCTCTGGGTCCTCCCCGTTCTCTCTCTCTCTGTCAAAAAACAAGAACTAAACCTTTTTAAAAAATTTAGAAAATGAGATTTATACCAAATTTTATAAAATTGAAAACTTATATAAAAGAATTATTATATAGTTTTTCAAGGAAATAAATCCAAAATTTGGAAGATGGCTTGAAAAGATAAACATTAAATATAATAAGAAATGGGGAGTATGCAATTGCAGGCAGGAGATGAAGAAAAACTATTAGAGTAAAATAAAATAGAACAAAAATGTAGGCTTTCTAGACCAATGACATTGGTACCATTAATAAAAAGTATGATCAATGACTGACTCAATTCTGAGCACTTGAGATCCTTAAAAAACAAAAGAAAACACTTATTTTACATGTGCAGAAACACTAAGACTTCAGTTAGTTTACTTAAACATGATTTACTGATAAATGTGGAAAACTATTCATGGGGCATAAAGTAGTAAGTACCCCACAGGATTTGTGAGTTAGCTGACTTTTAAACAAACAGTTCACTCTCCCAAATAAGATAAGCTAAATATAAAAACCTATATAATATAAAAGGGCATTTCAAGGCAAAGCTAAAAAAACAAATTTCTTGTGCTGAATAAATATTCCACTGTGTTTTTTTAAGTTAGGCTGTTCTGATATTCAGCAAAAAAATTTAAAATTACATTTTGGAAAGTCATAAGTACAAGTGAACTAATTTTAATTTTTAATTATGTATAAATCTGAAATCCTAGATGATGTAAACATTTTGTGACATTTTTACAGGATTTAAATATTCATGGAAAAATTTACACACATATAACTGCCATACATTTTACTTTTGAATGTGCTTTGCATTTTTAAAAAGCTCTGTCATGAGAGGCAGACACAACAGTTATCCCCAATGTTATCAATGAAGAAACTAAAAAAGATGAGTTAAATCTTTTTTTTTTTTTTTTATCTTTTCACATTTATAGAGAGAAATTATCTTTTTGTCTTCAGTGCATAGTTATTTCTATTTTACTTTTTGACAGATAGAGAGAGAGACAGAGACAGAGACAGTTAGAGAACCAAACTGTGGGAACTCCCCAGTTCAGCACGTGGGTCCTGCCTGGGCCGGAGCCGGGATTCGATCCT
>PVKE010052584.1:0-10292 GCA_004027555.1 Craseonycteris thonglongyai
AAAAAAAAAAAAAAAAAAAAAAAAAAAAAAAAAAAAAAAACAATAGCCACCGACAGTGCAAGCCTAGCATTCTCTGTCATCTTTAGACTGTTTTTTAAACCTCTGTAGTTAGTGTTGTCCAATATCAGTGTAATAGCTTCTTCTAGGAATTCATCGTTGACTTTTGCCTGGACTGCTTTTATAGGGGAAAATATTAGTTTGCAAAGAAGAAAAAAAAAAGTGTTTCTGCATGGCCCTTGTTATTTTAGCTTACAAACAAACCCATACTCATGTTTTTATAGAATGTAATCTTGTATAGTGTTATCAACTTAATTTTATTGTCTCTTTTTTGTATGTCTATTTTTTATTTATATCTTTTAATTAAATTTATTGTGGTAACATTGATTTAGCAAAATTCTGTAGGTTTCAAGTGTACAATTCTATAATACCTTATATATTGCATTATGTGTTCACCACCCAAAGTCAGTTCTCCTTCCATCACCATTTATTTGATTTCCTTTACCATCTTCTGCCTTCCCCCCACCTTCTGGTAACCACTAACCTGTTGTATATATCTATGAATTTTTGCTTGTTTGTGTGTCTTGTTTGTTATTTTCCGTTTTTTATGCCACATATACATTAAATCATGGTTCTCAACTTTTTCTGACTTATTTCACTTAGCTTTTTATTCCTGAGACAAATTGTCTTTAAAAAATTTGAATTCTGGGGAAAGCTGGGATGGCTCAGCGGGTAAAGTGCTCGCTTTGAAGCCCCGAGGACCGAGGATCGAATCCCGGCCCCGGCCCCGGCCCATGCGGACCCACATACTGAACTGGGGTGTGCCCCCAATTCAGTTCTTGTCGGGACCTATGTGGGAGGCTCCTGGCCCAGTTCCTGCCCTGAGCAACCCTGTGCCCGCCTGTGGAGTGAAACTATATGGAAAACTAATGTCAACTATGGAGACTGCTCTGGGCCCTCCCCCTTCTCTCTGTCTCTCTCTGTCTCTGTTTCTCTCTGTCAAAAATCAATAAAATAAATCTTTAAAAAAATTTTTTGAATGCTACTTATAGGAAATGGACCTCTACTCACAAACAGTTTTTATTAAAGAAGTTATAAATGTGTTTATTTAAGAACTTTATCCTGCAAAATGTATCTGTTTTAGAATTGAGATTAATATTTTAATTGTCTGTGTCAGACCATTAAATTTTGGTTCTCCCAGCAACTTTAATATAATATCTTTGAAACATGTTCACTTCAGTGATATGCTTTGTTAGATAGTGATGCAACATTGTTTCATCTCATAGAACTCTTCCTTCTAAAACCCGAGAGCTATATTAAAATTTGTTCCATATACCATTTGCTGTGATTTCTCATTGCCATTTTTTTAATGATGTCTATGCACAATAGGACAATGGGAGTATTAAGAATATGATAACCTATTTTTTTCTGGTTGACTTGTAAGCATTGAGCTCTTCAAGTTATTTGTATATCTGACCTCCTTTAATTAAAAATATTATAATACCTGAACTTCTTACATGATTATATTTCAAGCACCAGGTTGTTATATTTGGGACTAAAATTCTGTGCTGTGGGATGCCTAAGATAATACAATCAAAGCTACATTGTTTATTTTTCTATTTTTTTTAGTCACACATGGTGTCCATTATGCATTGATCTTCTCCAGCAATATTAACTTTCTTTAACAGATTGTTCTGCTATTTGAAGAGTCTTATTAAAATTTAATCAGTAAGCTAAAAATAAGCAGCTAATGCCATAGTGCATTCTGGTAACTCATTAAAAAAAAAGTAAAGCCTAATGTTGGTTTGTGAGGTTAAAGGAAGGTGAATCTATATTTATTGGCTATTCTAGGGTATATATAAATTACCTTTTTTCCTCCCTTGAGAAGTGTGATGTAATGGGACCACACTTACAGGTGATATACTTCTTCATTTGTAGAATATTTACTATTACTCCTACTAGCACTGAGCTGCCCTGAATTATATGGCACTATATAATAGGTTTAAAGCTCACCTATGCCCTTCTTTTCCTCAGAAAAGCTTTTCTGGACAGTGACTATGGCTAGCGTGATTCTTTAGCTTTATCCTGTATGTGCTATATGTTCCATTTACCAAAATAATGCAAATCCTAACCACCTGCATCATCTTCATAATAGGTGCTCCCCTTTTGTCTGATTCCTATGATGTGAGTTCCTTCTGCCTAATTGCTTTTCTTGTTTCTTTTTTCCAAACAGTTCTAGGTTTAGAAGGGGCATCTAACCATATCCCTGCTATTAGTTCTTTCTTTTCCTTTTTTCTGCACTGCTGCTTTTGATTTTTGAAGGCATTTGTTTTCACAGTACCAGAGAACCCATTAGTTTAGAAAATCATAGCATTTTGCTTATCTTAAAAGTAATATTTCTTAAATGAACAAAATATTTGAAACATGTACTTCATAAAAGATGTGAAAATGGTCATTTAACATTTAAAAAGGTGTTCAACTTTATTACTCATCAAGAAAATGTACAATGTACCTGATTCTGGGATGCATGGGTGATGTGATGTGGACTTGTACATTGGGAAACTATCTAATTGTTAACAACCAATGTCACCCCATTAAATTTAACAATAAAATATAATAATTAAAAATAAATAAATAAAATAAAAAACAGAAGGAAAAAAAAAGAAAAGAAAATGTACAATGTGATACCACTACCACCCACCAGAATAGCAAAAATGAAGAAGATAATACCAAGTGTCTGCAAGGATGTGGCACAACTGAAACTCTGCTATACTACTGTTGAGATTGTATGTGGTACAACCACATTGGAAATCTGTTCATCAAACAATGAGTAGAGCTGAATATAATCATGTCTGTGATCCAATAATTCCACTTCTAGGCACATACACAACAGAATTAGGTATATAGGTTTTTAAGAAGACATGCACAAGAACGTTCACAGCACTGTTTGTAATAAACTTACAGGTGAGACAACCCAAATGTCCTTCAGCAATAAATTGAATATATTAATGGGGATATATACTTAACCTGAAATCAATAGTGAGAATGAACTATAATAACTTGCAATCATATGGATGAATCTTGCACACATGATGTTGAGCAAAATAAAATAGGTCCAAGAGCATACATTATGATTCTACTTATATGAAGTCAGAAACACATAAAACTCATCTACAATGTAAGCAGTCAAGCTAGTGGTTACCCTTTTTGAGAGATAGTGACTGTACAGGGGGTACAAGGGGAGCTTCTGCAATGTTGGTAGTGTTCTGTTTGATATGCAGATTTAGGGACTGGTCACATGGGTGTGCTCACTTTATGAAAATTCAATAAGGTACATACTTATGACTTGTATACTTTTATGTATATATGTTATACTTTAATATTTTATGAGATATGACAGTTAAGTTTGTGAGCTCATCCTAGGACAAGTACTGTATAACTCATTGCTGAATATTACTATGGTCACCTTCAAAGTATTCCCCTTGGGAATCTATGCAATGACACCAGTGCCTAGTCCATCCTTCAAAGCAATTTTGGAACTCTTTTTCTGAAATGGCCATCAGAGCCATCTTTGTATTACCCTTGATATCATGATTGTCATCAAAATATCTTCCTTTCCATATTTCCTTTATCTTTGGGTAAAGAAAAAAGTCATGGGGGCTGGGAAAATCAGGTGAGTAGGGAGGGAGTTCCAATCTAGTTATCTGTTTGCTGGCTAAAAACTTCCTGACAGACAATGCTGTGTGAGTTGGTGCATTGTTGTGATGCAAGAGCCATGAGTTGTTGGCGAAAAGTTCAGTTCATTTTTGTCTTAACTTTTTCATGCAGCCTTTTCAGCACTTCCAAATAGTCGGGTTGGTTGACTGTTTATCAAGTTGGTACATATTCATCATGAACAGCCCCTCTGATATCAAAAAAACAAACAAATAAAACACATTAGCAGCATCATTTTGACTCTTGATTTTGACTGATGGAACTTTTTTTGTAGGTGGGAGAATTGGCTGACTTCCATTGTGCACTTTGATGCTTTGTTTTAGGGTCATACTGGTACACCCATGTTTCATCACCAGTAATGACATGGTCCAAAACATCATCTTGTCTCCAAAAAGTTTTGGAGAACTTTGACTCTCCTTTGCTTTTGTTCATTGGTGAGCTCCTTTGGGACCATTTCCCCACACACCTTTCTCATGCCAAGATTTTCAGTTAAGATTTTCCTGTTTACTGATGTTTACTTGGTCTGCTATGCTTCTTAAAGTCAGCCTATGATTTTGAAACACAATTTGATGAATTTTTGCCATGTCTTTGTCAGTTCTGTTCTTTACTGGCCACTCTGACCTCTTCATCAGTGACACTTTCTCTCCCCTCAGGAAAATGTTTACTCCATTTGTATACCGGATACTGCTATTTTGTTCATGGATTATCCCCATAAGCTTGAACTAACATGTCCCCGATTTTCCTTCCATTTTTTCCAAGTTTAACAAGAAATTTAATGTTTATTTGTTGCTCTAATTCAAGCTCCAACATTCTCAGGATGGCACACAAAAGCATGCAACAATAATGAACACCTCTCAGGAAGACACCACCTCACATTGATATAAACAGCCATGAGACAGTAATATGCCAAGGTTATAAAACCTTACCAAGTTGTTTGTATAGTGCTGCCAACATAAGCACGTAGTGGCAAGTTCATGAATTTAATTGTTAATATATATGTGTACATGTGTATGTATGCATATGTGTGCGTATGTCTCTCTCTCTCTCTCTCTCTTTCTCTCTCTCTCTCACACACACACACACACACACACACACACACACACACACACACACACACACACTGTGTGGAAAGTATCCAGCCATGTAATATAAAAAATAGAGGCATATATTGAAGAAGACTCAAGATATAAGAAACAAGAAATATTATAGATAAGGCTATGATGCCTCAGTCCCCTTCAAAGTAGGCACCTTGAGACCTCACACAGTTCTCCCAGCATCTCTTTCACTGTTCCAAACACTTTGCAAAATTTTTTGTTGTAGTTACCATCAGCTGTCTTGTTGTATTTTCCTGAATCTCATTCATGCTATAAAATCTCTTCCCTTGCAAAGGATATTGTATTTTCAGGAAAAGCCAGAAGTCACTGAATGCCAGATCTGGTCTGTGGGTGGGCAGGGGCTGAGTCACCTGGGTGATTTGATATTTCACCAAAGAACTCTGCACAAGATGGATGCATAGGCAGGTGCATTGCTGTGATGAAACTGCCAATCACCAGTTGCCCATAGTGCAGCCATTATCTTCATATTGTATCTCTTGACCGATGAAGAACATTGAGGTAGTACTCTTTATGAAAAATCCAAATAGTTCCATGGAGGGATGTTCAAGCTTAACACAAAATACATATGAGGGCTGAAAATTAAGTTTGTGAACTTGCTACTGTGTGCTTATGTTGGCAGCATGTACAAACAACTCGGAAAGGTTTCATAACCTTGGTATATCATTGTCTCACAGCTGTGTTCATGTCGACTTGAGGTGGTGTCTTCCTGAATGGCATTCATGTTTTGTGTGTTTTTGTGTGTTTTTGTGTGCTGTCATAAGAATGTTGGGGCTTGAATTAGAGCAGTTGAACAAACATTTAATTTCTTGTTAAACTTGACAAGACTGGAAGTGAAATCAGGGACATGTTAATCCAAGTTGATGGGGGTAATGTGAAGAAAATGACAGTGTTCGAATGGATTAAATGTTTTTCTGATGGGGAGAGAAAGCATCACTGGTGAGGAGAGGTCAGGGCAGCCAGTAATGAGCAGAACTGATGAAAACATTGCAAAAATTTGTCTTAATTGTGCATCAAACTTGTCGACTGACTTGAGAAACATAGCAGACCAAATAAACATTGTATCACTTCTCATGCCATTTGTATTTACCTTGTGTCTCAAACTTATGAATACATGAAATCGGTAGACATGTGGGACGTTCTATTACATACTCATGCCTCCATTGTTATTGTACTTCCACAACATTCCCAAATCTTAAATACCAATTCAAAATGATCTTGTACTCCTTGCATTACAACTGGGTGTCCACCATTTTCTTAGGCTATCCTGTCTGTCGCATTCATTTGATTAACACCATCTTTTGAGCAAACAGTGCTACCATATTTAAGTCAACTTAAAAAAGTAAAATATAGATAACATCTCTTAAAAGGTGTATACATTTTTGGCACCCCCGGTATGTAATAAAGGAAATACATGGCTTTAGATCCATGGTGTTTCAGGTGGTGATACACTATCAAGGTATAGATTTATCTGAGGCATTTGGAATTGTGGAGATTAGGGGAAAGGTCAAGGCTAGATATATAGCTTTGCATTTTATTGGGATAGAAGTGATAATTGAAATACAACTGTGGATGTAATGCAATATTTCTGTTAGGGAATATATTGACTTCATTAAGTGATTTTTATAGGGCATCTGCATTATTTGATATACTTTGTAATGACTTATTTTTATTCACTGGGGTACTTCTATAGTTTTAGCATGATTTATTTAGCTAGTACACCGTTATCTTTAATATTTTATTGTGTACTTGAAATATAAATTCCACTATTATATGAAGTTAATATCTCTAACTTTAAATTTATTCGATAATTTTCTAACTATTGTTATTGATAGTTCTGGATCTTTGTTTCACTAATATTTATCCTAGGCTTACTTATATTTCTTTGGACTTACTGATTTCTGAAAACTCAGTAAGCCATTTCATTGTGTACTCCAGGGGTTGGCAAATATTGATGTCTTGCTACCTACTGTTTTACAACCTGTGAACTGAGAATGGTTTTTACATTTTTTAACGGTTGAACCTTTTTAAAAGTAAATTTTGTAAGAAATGAAAATTATGTAACTTTCATGAAGGCAGAGTTTCTTGATTTTTTTTTTTTTTTTTTTTTGTATGCTGCTCTATCCCTAGCATCTAGGCATATAATAGAAACATGATGTGTATTTGGGTCATATATACAACAGAAGTAACACCTTTCTTTATGAGCTGGTAAAGTTTAAAAAGAGCATTACTTCAGCTGGACCCTATATATTTTTTTAATTGAAAAGATGACTTTGCTGAATCTGTTACATATTACTTTACCCAAATCTGAGGATAACTGCATGACACACCGAAACAAAGCATACTTTCTTCATTTGCATGATTTACTTAACATGGTTCTCCAGATTCTAAAATGTAAGTATCCTAGGAATTCATCTGATAGCACTTTTGATGCAGCTGCCTTGTGTAGATTACTGGGAGGAACAGCATCTATAAATACTTATGTATTACATATAATAATTTAAACATTATTTAATATATTATGGTTTTAAACTATTAATTTTATAATATTATATTAGTACATAATATTTATATATAGAGATAGATACATACATAGATACATACATACATACATATTTCTCAACCCTTTATATCAGTTATTATATTTATACATTGAGGTTAAAGGGACTAGCAAAATGAATGGCACATAGTAAGTACTTAAAAATTAAGGTAGTTGAAGAATTAAGCAAACTCTTTGGGAATAGGTTGATTTATGAATTCAGAGATACTGTGTAATGGTTTCTCACTACATTTAGTATAAAATTGAACCTTTTCCCTCAGTAATGCCTTGTAGGATTTGGCTACTTGTCTGTCTCACATTTCTCTCTTCTCTCTTGCTTGTGTGATGAAGTCATACTGAACTTCTTTAAATCCCTCTAATACTTTAGATTCCTTTATGTACAATTTTATCCTATAGTCTCTAAGCTCTATTAAGGCAGGGATCACTTCTGTCTTATTCACCATCAAATACCCAGTGCTTAGAAAAATTACTAAAATGTAGCAGCAAGGGAATATTTGTTGAATGCCTATATAAATGATTGGAAGAGCACTGGACTTGGTGTCAGAAACTCTGGGTTAAATCCTGGAATGTATTCTAAATCTTGATCTGGTTGCCAATTACACAGGTGTGTTTGTAAAGTCATTTTGATATTACAGTTGTAATATGAGCACTTTTGATGTGAATATGTTGATAAGTAAACAACAGTCCTGGGATGCCCTTACTTACTAATTTTGTGAACATGTGTAAGTAAATTTCTCTGAAATTTAGTATTATCATTTATAAGTAGGTATTATCATACCTGCTTCATAAGGTTAGAAGCACTAATAAGGTGACATATATGAAAGTGCTTTATTGTTGTTCATACAGCATATAGCAGATGAATCTTTACTATTTGAAGGATGTGGAAGAAGAAAAGATCCAGAGGGGAAGCACTCAGAAACCTAGTGGAATGCACCCATCTTTTATAGAAGAGTCCTTAGGCAGCTGAAGAGAACTGGGGCTTTAAGAGACACCCAATGAAGAAAGAGTGGACTCCATCTCATCTCTAGAGTGTACCACAGGGCCCTTAGGCCCTCTTACCATTAAGAAATAGAAGGGCCTTAGGACTTGAGGAAGAAAAAAGCAGGAGAGGAGGGCTGGCAAATAACTGTACCTGTGTCTCTGAGCAGAGTGGAGGTCAGTGAAATGGTTGACCTACCTAACCAGCCATGAGAGAGCTACGTGGCTAAAAAATAAAGCCAACATTGAAGTGCTTCTCTACAAATTAAAATGTAGCCTGCAGTGTTTCAAAACTAATAAGGAGCTAGATATAATTGAATCTCAGAGGATTACTGGAAGAATAATCATTACCAGGATTAGGAGTTTGCAGGCTATGATTGTCACTGGAAGTCTGGGAAAAGAGGGGCAAGTGCATGTAAGGGACATCAGAAATGGGAAAGGCAGAAAAGGGTGGTGGAAAGATGGCAGCATGAGAGGAGCACGCCGATAACTGCCTGGGAAGGTACTTGTGAACAGAGGGGAATCCACAGGGGAAACCCTGAGAAGAAACCTCAACTAAGAGAACCACACAACGCAGAACAACACCCAAAGGTTAGAGAAAAAAGGGGAGAGCAGGAGAGGGAAAGGGAAGCAGCGGTTCGGGGACAGAGACTCGGAGCGTGGCCCGGGCTGGCAAAAACAAAGGGGGATTGGGGTACTACAGTCAAAGTGGAGCTGGATCGAGGGTGGGCTGGAAGCCGAGACCTAGGGAGCATGGAATCCCCGCAAGACTGTGGACAATTTAACAGCCTAACACAAGGGACAGCAAACAGGGCCCTAATCAGATCACAGAGCCTAGAGTGGAGCAGGGACTGTGGAGCAGGGCGACAGCACTTCCTGGAGGGCGGGGTGAGAGCAGGGCACCAGCCCTCAACAGCTCAGCACCCCTGATTTACAGAGGAGATTGACTGTGAGGGAGCGCCTTCTGAAGACAGGGCTCTTGGAGTGAGGGCTGGGGCTTGAGTGGGCACAGCTGCATTGGACGTGCTTAGAGTGAATCCGGCGGTCTCAACAGAGCCGGGAGCATAGAGCGGCTGCCGCCCGAGCTACGGCCTGTGCTCACAGGGCTTTCGGTGCCCCGCCCACCAGGCCGCCGCTACACAGCTGCTTGCTTGCCAGCGCGCAACTGGGCTTTCGGCGCCCCGCCCACTGGGCCGCTGCTCATTGCTGCGTGAACGCACCTGGGCTTTCGGCGCCCCACCCACCAGGCTGCCGAGGCACCGCTGCCAGCTCACCAGGGCGCTACAGGGCTTTTGGTGCCCTGCCCACCAGGCCGCTGCAGCGCCGCTGCCTACACGCAAGACCGGCTTTCAGCGCCGCCCTGCCCACCGGGCCACTGCAGCACTGCTGCCTGCTCGCGAGTGCGTAACTGGGCTTTTGGCATCCCGCCCACTGGGCCTCTGGGGTGTTGCAGCCCGCGCGTGCAACTGGGCTGCTGACCGGGTCGCCGCGGTGTCATTGCCTGCGTACGGGATTGAGTGGCCAACCGGGGTGTCTGCCAAGCCCCAGCCCATCCAAGTGCTGCCCTGCGGGTGTGGCTTACAGATACTATTGAAGGAGGGGCAGCCAGGCGGAGGAGAGAATGACCAGAGCTCCTGCGCCCCGCCTGCACTGAACCACCAGCCCCCCTGCTGAAAGAGGAATCTGCTATTGTGTCTCAGGCCCACCCTAGCTCCTACTCACATGCCGCCAACCCTGGCCACACCTTTACTACCCTGCTATCTAACAGCTAAGACAGCAACCTGAAGTGCCCCAGGACACAGAAGCTGTCTGCTTCCCCCAACCCTCTCCCAAAATCTCCTTCTCCCACAACTGAGCCCAAAAGAAAAAATAAAGAGAAGCCCATCTGATAGGCAAACCCCCAGAGGGAAAACAGACTCATGCATAAAGCA
>PVKE010052585.1:0-10291 GCA_004027555.1 Craseonycteris thonglongyai
AAAAAAAAAAAAAAAAAAATTACTTTAAAAAGTGAATTGAATTCTTTTTACTTTGTATCTGAGGCAAATAAAAAAAAAACCTACTTATTTTACAGTTAGTAACATAATGATAGTTAAAATTTAAGTGTTAGGTTATAGCAAATGCCTTTATCAAGTAAATAATTTATATTTTAATAATATTGATATGTAATGTTACTATAAAATTCTGTAGAAATTGCTTTGTACAGCAGAGACACTTAGTATATTAAACTGAACTAGAATACATTTGAAGTGCCTGAAAATAAGGGCATAGAAAAATTTCACAGTAATAATAACAAGTCTGACCATAGAAAGGAATATGTTTATGAATTCATTATATGCCTCCTCAAATTTGTTGAGGAAAATATTTACATATTTTTACATTTTTATAGAGTTGATAAATAAGATGTTTGTATGTATCACTGTTGTGTCAGAAAAAACAAATGTCACATGAAAAATGTAAACATGTAAAGATTTATAATCAAATACAATGTTTTCAGATATTTAAAAAGATTTAATGTATTCTTTTGTAAAACAGAATTCTAGTATTATTATTGAAACTCAACTTACTTCTATACCACTTGCAAAAAGACATGCATGTCATTATATCCTCTTGTTTTTGTCTAAAATTCATGTTTTTTGGGTTTGGTCTATGTGTAATTCAAGTATAATTTTGTACTTTTATGCTATATTAGAGCATTTGGAAAATGCTTGTAAGTTTTCCCTTTCATTATTTTCTTTACTTCCTCAAACTTGAGCAATACAAACATCTTAAGTGGTTTGTCCTATTTCCACGATTTTTTTATACATTGTGATTAGTTGACTAATATGAAAATTTGCCATTATTACTGTCTGTCCTTTATGTGTCTCAGTGAATATAATAAAGAGCTATTCTTCCCCTACCCAGAATGTTCAATTCAAGAAAATACAAAATACTCTTAAGTTCTAAACTATAACTCCAGAGAGGAAATTTTCAGTGAATTTTCTGGTAATTCCAAAGAGACACAGAATTTTTTTTTTTCTTTTGCATTTATGAGCATTATAATTTATGTGCTTGAAACAATATTTTTAATTCCTAGTTCTCCCTCTGAAGCTTTCCATATCATTAAAATTTTTTCAGTCATTTTTCAAGGGTATTGTGGAACTTTAAAAATAATCTCAAATAGAGTTTTTGTAAACTATACTATAAGTTTAGGAGTTGTGTTTTTCTTATTTTATAAACCCAGCATCTATAATATTTCCTGATTTATGGTTTATTTGTTAATAAATAAAAAAATAAAAAAAATATTTGAAGTCATCATGAAATCAAAGTAATAAAGTATAACAATTATTGAAATGTGCTCTAAATGATTTTATTATTTCTTTTTATTCTCTCTTTCTTTGCTTATAACTGTTACCTATAAACATATATAACATATTCATGAAGATTTATGGGATTTACAAAGCCACAGAAGTTGACTGATTTTATTTTGAACAATTTATATCATAAAATTATTCATTAGTGCTATACTAAACCCCACAATTTAGAAAGCAAACATGATTAAATTAATCATTAGATAACTTGGATTTGAGCCCCTATTCTGAAATCTACTAGCCATAGAATTTTTGAGTAAATCATTTTATCTCTCTGAACATTGGTTTCTAAATCTTTAAAATTAATAATAATGATGATGATGATGATGATGCCTGTTCCATCTCATTGGCACATGCAAATCAATGAAACAAATATAAACTTATTTAAGCCTTCTGAAATTTAGGTGTCATTCCAAAGCTATTGAATCATATCAATTTCAAAATCCTGACCAAACATTTTCAAGTTCAGGCATACCTTGTTTTATTGAGCTTTGTTTTATCACACTTCACTGATGTTGCATATATTACAAACTGAAGTCAAGATCCCACACAAGCTACAAGATTAAAACTTGCTTTATTGTGATACTTGCTTTACTATGGTGGTCTGAAACCAAACCCACAATATCTCTGAGTTATGCCAGTATCTCTTATTTATTTTAATTTCTTTCCAGCTCTACTACCATGATTGCATTGATTCTTTATTTCAGGCCTTCATCGTATCTTATTTGCCTTAAGTGTAGAATCCAATCTACATTTTCTGGTTACAGCATTTTATTTCCTAGTAAAAATGTTACCCAACCTCTCACTCTTTGTAAACCCTATAGTAACTTTGTGGGCAACAGAGGTTGGCTTACTCAACTTCTGTGCCTACCCGCTTTCAACCTTCATTCCAATCTCCATTTTACCTCTTTGCCGCCACCATAAAGATGATAAAAGTGAAGTACACACAGATAAATTGTATTGAGAATATGTTGGGAAAACTTCTGCTTTCCCTCACAAAAGGAAAATTACGTGGCATGAAGGAGAAAAGACTGATGCTATTACCATTTTTCCTCTTATTGCATCTGTCTCTGTAGAACAGATACATGGATACTCCACGAATTTTTATAGTTGTGAAGAAACCAGGAGAAGGCATGGATATGGTGTCTAATATAGGTAAATTGTGGAGCCAATGCCAGCAGTCATACTATGTTTGAAGCTTTTGTTAGACAAAAACAGTAGGCCCCTATTTATTGAAGTTGGGCATTTGACTATTGTTTCCAGTTTCATTGATATTCTCTATGGCCTTTGGGATAAAATCCAAACATTTTTGTTAGATAGGCAAAAAATGTTGGGATTTCTTTTTTTTTTTTTTAGCTACCTAAGCTACATTGTTCATACTGCTAAGAGTCTTGTCCTTATTGAAGTTCTTGAACACACCTGTGCCATTGAAAATTTTTTCTTTTGCCAAATGTTTTTTCTTTGACAGACAGCTCTTTTTTTTAGTTTTGCTCAGATGCCACTTTTTAATTTTTTAAGATTTTTATTGGATATTTTATTTTTTAGAAACTAGATGCATGCAGAAGTCTTATGTGAGGGTAATCTTACGAGGTACACCTAAAAGGCAATGAGGAAAGCAATATTAGGTGGAAAGAGAAACTGTCACTAGAAACTGTTGTAACTGAGATTTCAGCAAATCCGATGGAGAGTTAAAAACTTTTTTTAATAATATTTTTATTTATTTATTTATTTATTTTTGACAGAGAGAGACAGAGAGAGAGAGAGAGAGAGAGAGAGAGAGAGAGAGAGAGAGAGAGAGAGAGAGAATTGAACTGGGGGAGCTCCCAGTTCAGCATATGGTTCTGCACGGGCCGGAGCAGGGATTCGATCTCCCCGGCCCCCGGCACTTCAAAGTGAGTGCTTAACCCACTGAGCCATCCCGGCTTCCCAGGATGAAGAGTTTAGAATCTGGAATGGTCCTTCAGAATTGTCCCAAATAGAAGCCAAGAGGCCAGACTTTGGATCCCTCATAAACTTCTGTGAAAAAATTCTGAGCATCTTAATGCAATTCCCAGTGAAGCAGGCATCTGTGATTGATTCTTCAGATGTCACATTTTTTATCAACTAGAAATTGGTTGTGTTAAACTTGTTTCTAGTTTCTAAACTTGTTAAACTCGTGTCTGGGTGGAACAGAAAAGTACTCACTACCTTCTTTGTGCTCCCATTAGTGGTGGTGTGCTGGTAAATGTTTAAGTTTATTTATTGTTTTTTCTTAATAGATTGTATGTTCCTTGAGGGAAGAGGGAGGTCATCTCTCATGGGTCATTACATTCTCTGCTCTCAAGTCAAGCCAAGTGCATAGAAGGCATACTATTTGAATAAAAATATCTTCCTATAAAACTACATAATATTACTATTTTGTGAAAGAAATTTTAACATTTAAAAAATAAATGTTAAAGAGTAAATAATAACTTTAAATTAAGATTAATATTTATCAATATTATCTCCTAATATCAAATAAATTTCACTTTTATATTACAAAAAATATTCCTACTGATACTAGTCATGGCTATTTCATAAATATGGTTACAATAAATAATACATCTTTTTGTATTTATTTTATAGTAACTATATTTTTAGTGATGCTATTGCATCACATATCTGTAATGGAAACCATCTAAATAAATTAGATTGTAGTATTAACGCTCTATAGTTTTCTTTCTCAGTTTAGAGAATAAGTACAATTTTAGAAGAAAATAAAGTATTGATTAGAAATTTTTTTATATATTCAAGAAGATGATTTGACTTATTTGACATATTCACTGCTTTTATCTAAAAATAATATATTATCTAACAATAGATTTTTTTTAATGAAAGCTTATTTCTATTCAGCAAGAATTCACAGTAATGCACTCTTGGATTATAGCGAAGTTTAATATTATGGCACTTCTAGGTGCTTTTTATCCTATACCTTGCCAATCTTAGCAATTATTTTATTGCTTCATGCTTCTACAACTCCCAGCATCACATCCACATTCAAGGACGGAAGAAATATGAATCCTTCCTACCGCTCTCCAATATACTTCAGCTGTAACTTCTACCAGGTTTCTGTTCACATCTCTGTAACTACCCTTATCTGCAATAGATTGCAAGATGAGCTGCTATTACTGTTGTTGCTATTTTCCTAGCATCTATACAGAGGTAAGAAACAATAAAAGAGGGGGTTGGTGATGGGCATTGGTCTACTTATTTACAAAATCTACTAGTTGAAAAACTGCTCTTTCAATAACTCAACTGATGAGTTTTTCTGAGTGCAGTGGAGGGAAGTGGTAGGTTAGAAAGACTGATGGCACCTAGAAAACTGGAATAATTTTGCATTTATGTCTGCATTCCACTCTCTATCACTGATCCTTGCATTCAATAGACACTTAAATGCTTGCTAAACTTTTGGTAATCATATCATCCATCTATATGTCCATTGTAGATGTTACAGATGTATATGTTACTGATAACTTTTATATTATCATGTTATATATGAGAACCTAGATGAAAGTATAAATTCATTTCAATTATATGATTATTAAGGTTAAATTTACTGTTCCAAAGAGAAAGTCAGCAGTGCATATTTAAGAAAGCCAATATTTAGCACTTCAATTTAAAAAATGAAATATAAATAAATGTTGAAGACTAGCAATCTGCTTTATCAATGCCATAGTATTTGTTAGAATTTTACATAAGTATTTCAGTAGTGGAGTGACATTTCACCAAACGAGTTAGAGCACTATATAAATATCCTTAAGTAATGCAAACTAATATCTCATGTGAGTAGTGGTAGTGGCACATAATGATAGTTGCATCTCTCCTTTTAAGGTACAACATGCCATCAGAGAAGATGAGATGAATCCTAAACGGATGGATAATGCTCCATATTACAAATTTAACAGATTATGACATCAAACGGATACCCTATCCATCTGTTAGCTGTGTAAAACAGGGCATATTGTTATGGTGATTAGGCCAGGTGGTATTTAATATGATATCACAGCTGTGCTAAACTTCCACTCAGAAACCTAAAACTATGTGAAACATTTCTCATTTGGGGTCTCACTGAAAAGAAAGAACAGCAGCTGGGGTGTACTCTTAAGTTCTGTATATGGATTTTTAGTTGAAATTAAAAATAAATATCTTTGTAATATGTCATGAGGAATAACATTTTAAAGTCTAGGTTCTGCTGTTTGCTTCAAGATTACTATGTAATATAAATATTGAATTTCTGATCAGTTAATTTAGTCATGTAAATCCAAAGGCATTTATGGCAAATATAGAGTTTATTCAATAAAATATTAAAATAATTCATGTATTTCACTTTCTGGGATACACTATGCTCTTAATAAATGTTAGCTATTGATTTTATTATTCATAAATGTATGAATTTCAAATTTCTGAGCCTCCTGTCCACACTGTCCCATTCTTAGCTATTTAGTTAGCCATTCCATTCACAGATGAAACCAAGAAACCTCTCCAGTCAGATTTTGCCTTCTGATTCAGAGATATAATGAGGCTGCCTTTGCTTTAATAAGGTGGATCACAGATTAATTGCAGTCATAGTTCATCCAAAAGTTGCCTTTGTGTCAATTGTCAGCAGTGTATTTTCTGCAGAGGTATGAAGCCCCATGGCTCCCAAAGAGGAGTCTGAGCCAAATTTCAGTATCCTCTTACCTTTCTGAAAGGCAGAATTAGGCCTGACGCCCAACTTGCATTATCCTGTTCAGTCCTGTTTGTTAATAGTATAAACTATCTGCTTGAATAAAATACAGAAACATGAAAGCCAAAAGTGAATGGTAAACTTTTCATAATAAAATTCATTTATGACCAGTGAGGGATAGTATTAGAAAAGTCAAATCAATAGAAAATTGAATGATTTGACTTGTTTATTTACCTAGATATATTAATCACTGTCATAAAATGTCTTCTTCCACTTTAAGTTTATGTCCTGAAAGAAATGTTGACTGCAAATTTAAACATATCATATTTAATAATGAATACCTTTATTAAATTATTTTTAGAATGAGAAAGTAAAGAACCAGATGACTCACAAAGCAGTATTGTTCACTCCATAATTTATGATATGATTTTCTTTGTAAAATTTACAAGTCATCCAGAAGATCCAAAATGTGTAGTAAATTGTGATTTTGTTGAGAGATTTTGGAACTGAATCCAAGACAAATCAAGCAACTTCATTTCCATGCAGTTTCTTGTACATCACTCTTCTATATGTGGAATAATTTTCATAATATGATGAAAAGTGAAATAGGAACTGTCATTGTGTATGTGAGAAAAATTTTGAAGAAGGGAAGGAGTGAGGAAGAGAGAGAAGGTAGAAGAGACAAAGAAAGAGATAGAGATATAGAAAGAGAAAGATTGAGATTTCTCCAATAAAGAGCAAATAAAAATGCTGCTGATATAAATAAGTAAAATATTCTACAAAACGGTGTTTCTTATTGTTAACAAAAATATCCAAAACTTTAAAATCAGGCATAACAATGACATATGTTTCTAAGTCATACTAGAACACTCTCTATTAGGGCTTTCCAATGAGTATTTATTTTATTCTGGAGATTGTGCTTATCTTTGATGTTCTTTTGACTAGGAACTGAATTTTTTTATATCCTACACTAAATTATGGATTTTGTCTTGTGGACACACAAATAATTTTTTATGTGTACACAAAGATAGTAATTTTTCTGTTGTATTTCCCTGTAGGATATTAACCAGTTTCATCTTTGAATTAGCAAATTTATTTCACAATAAATTTTCTAATTAATTGTCTATTCTGTTTCTCAAATACTCTTTGAATTAATTGGCTTTACCACATTGCTGCTCCTTCATTTATGAGTTGAATAATTCTTTTTTATAAATTAATTTATGTTTTTCATTATTAAATTTATTGGGGTGACATTTGGTGGTAAAAATTACATAGGTTCCAGGTGTACAATTCTACATTACGATGTCTATGCATCGCATTCCACCCAGAGTCAGTTGTTTTTCCATCACCATATACCGGTATTTGGTGTCTTCTTCTCACTCTCCCAAGCCCCCCTACTGTCCCACCAACCTTCCCCTTTATTCTCGGGTAACTACTAAACTATTGACTGTCTGTGAATTTTTGTTTCTTTGTTACTTTCAGTTTTATTTATATCCCACCAATGTTTCTTGATTTTTTTCAACTGACTTATTTTGTATAATACAATGTTTTCCAGGTCCATCCGTGTTGTCATAAGTGGCTGTATTTCATCTTTTCTTACTGCTGAGTGGTATTCTGTTGTGTAAATACACCACAACTTCTTTATCCAACATTTATCAAAGGACACTTTGGTTGTTTCCAGAACTTGGCAACCTTGAACAGTGCTGCAATGAACACAGGGGAACATACATATTGTGAATTAAAGTTTTCAAGTTTTTTGGAATTCCATATAGCAATTCCATTCCTAATCATTTAAGGAATCTCCATACTGCCTTATATAGTGGTTGTACCAATTTACATTTCCAATAGCACTGTATGAGGGTTTCTTTTTCTCCTCAGCCTCTCCAGCACTTGTTATTACTTGTCTAGTTGCTTATATCTATTTTAACAGGTATAAGGTGGTATAAAATTGTGAATTTAATTTATATTTTTCTAAATTTTCCTAATAGCTAGTAAAATTGAGCAGTTTTTCTTCATATATTTGTTGGCCGTTGTACGTCTTCATGGCAGAAGTGTCTTTTCAGTTCTTCTGCCCAATTTTTTTAATTGGACCATTTTTTTTATTTGTTGTTTTTGTTCAGTTGTAAGAGTTCTTCATATATTTTAGATATTAGCCCCTTATCAGAGGCATTGTTTCCAAATATTTTCTCCCATTCGGCTGGTTTCCTTTGTACTTTGTTGACAGTCTTCTTTGCTGTGCAGAAGATTTTTAGTTTGGTATAGTCCCAATAATTTATTTTTGCTTTTACTTCCCTTGCCCTTGAGTTCAAGTTCATAAAGTCTTCTCTGAACATAAGGTCTATAAGTCTAGTACCACTGTTTTCTTCTATGAACTTTACTGTTTCATGTCTGATATGGATGTCTTTAATCCACTTTGACATAATTTTGGTATATGGTGACATTTCACAGTCCAGATTCATTCTTTGCATGTGGCTTTCCAATTTTCCCTCCACTATTTACTAAAGAGGCTTTTTTTATCCTTTTTTTTTTATTGTTAAATTTACTGGGGTGACATTGATTGGTAACAATTAGATAGTTTCCAGATGTACAAATCTACATTACATCACCTATGTATTGATTATGTGCTCACCACCCAGAATCAGCTCTCCTTTCATCACCATATCTGTGGTGCCCACTCCCACCTTCCCCCACCCCTTTCACTCCATCTTCCTCCCCTTCCCTCAGGTAATCACCAAACCATTGAGTGTGTCCATAAGTCTGGTGCTCATTCCCACCTCTCATCCCCACTCTCCCTCCCCCCTCCTCCCCTTCCCTCAAGTAATCATGAAACTGTAGGGTGTGTCCATAAGTCTTTGTTTCTTTGTTTCTTTCAGTTTTATAATCCACTTATAAGTAAAAGTCACATGTTTCCTGGTTCTTTCATTCTGACTTATTTCACTTAATAAGATGGTTTCAAGGTCCATCCATGTTGTCACAAATGACTGTATCTCATCTTTTCTTGTCGCTGAGTAGTATTCAATTGTGTATATGTACCACAACTTCTTTATCCAGTCATCTGTTGAAGGGCATTTTGGTGGTTTCCATGCCTTGGCCACTGTGAACAGTGCTGCAATGAACACACGGGTACAGACATCTTTTCAGATTAAGGTTTTTAGGTTTGTTGGGTAGATACTTAGTAGAGGGATTTCTGGGTCATATGGTAATTCCATTCCTAATTTTTGAAGAATCTGAATTCAGTCTTTCATAGTGGTTGTACCAGTTTACATTCCCACCAGCAGTGTATGAGAGTTCCTTTTTCTCCACAGCGTCTCCAGCATATGTTTTCCCTTGTCTTATTGATTGCAGCCATTCTAACAGGTATGAGATGGTATCTCATTGTGGTTTTTGTTTGCATCTCCCTAATTGCTAGTGAAGTTGAGCATTGTTTCATATATCTGTTGGCCATTTGTTTTTCTTTACAAGAGATGTGTCTGTTTAGATCTTCTGTCCTTTTTTTAATTGGATTGCTTGTTTTTTTATTGTTCAGTTGTACATGTTCTTTGTATATTTTTAATATTAGCCCCTTATCATAGACATTGTTCGCTAATATTGCTTCCCAGGTGGTTGGTTGCCTCTTTGCTTTGTTGATAGTTTTCTTTGCAGCTCAGAAGCTTTTTAGCTTGATAAAGTCCCATTCATTTATTTGTGCTTTTACATCCCTTGCCTTTGAGTTCAGATTCATGAAGTCCTCCCTTAATCCCAGGTCTATAAGTTTAGTGACAATGTTTTCTTCTTTGCAATTTATTGTTTCCTTTATTTGGAGGTCTTTAATCCATTTTGAGTTAATTTTGGTATATGGTGAGAGATCGCAGTTCACCTTCAGCCTTTTGCATGTGGTTTTCCAGTTTTCCCAGCACAATTTACTGAACAGGCTTTCTTTCCCTTATGTATATTTTTCACTCCTTTATCAAAAATAATCTGTCCATATATTTGTGGGTTTATTTCTGGGTTTTCAATTCTGTTCCATTGGTCCGTGTGTCTGTTTTTCTGCCAATACTAAGCTGTTTTGATTACTGAGGCTTTGTAGTACAGATTAAAGTCAGGCAGTGAGATGATCCCAGCGTTATTCTTTTTTCTTAGGATAGCTTTTGCGATTCATGTTTCTTTGTGGTTCCATACAAATTTGATGTTTTTCTTATCTATTTCTTAAAAGAATGTCTGTGGGATTTTTATGGGAATGGCATTGAATCTGTATAT
>PVKE010052586.1:0-10290 GCA_004027555.1 Craseonycteris thonglongyai
AGAGAGATACAGAGACAGAGAGAGAACTGAACTGGGGGCACTCCCCAGTTCAGCATATGGTTCCACACGGGCCGGGGCCGGGATTTGATCCTCGGTCCTCGGCGCTGCAAAGTGAGCACCTAACCCACTGAGCCATCCCGGCTTCCCCTGTATACTTCTTGAAAGAACTATATCTTTTAAAATTTTAGGGCCCATATTATATATTTTATTTAGTCAGTTTGTGAACTATTTGCAATAAGTATGTTCTGTGCAGCAGACATGGAGTGTATCCCAGTTGCCATGACTATTTTATTAATGCTTTGCCCTTTATGCAGTACAGCTTTTCTCTGTATTCCTGTGTATTTTCCAAATGGTGCAGTTCCTCTTGCTAGTAGCTAATCAATTCCTTGATTCACTTCATGATTTTTCGTATTGGTCTAATGGCCTTATATGAAGATATGTCCAGTCATATTTATAAATTGTTACTATTTGCTATTTCTCTATTTTACTCTGAAGTACTCACTTTTACTTTTAGAAACTGAGGAAGTATATAAATGCTAAACACTGAGAACAGTCTTTGTGTAAAATTTTAGGAGAAGCTATATAAGGAAGTAGTAATTAAGTAATAGTTTATTTTTACTAAGTAAAATATTAACAAAATATAGTAAATTTGAAAGTACTCAGAAGAATGAAAAAATCAAATCACACTCTAAATAAATCACTAGTCGCTAGTAAATAATGTTATTATCCTAATCTGATCATAGAATTTTGCATATAGATTAATGAAAAATACACAAAGGCATTTAAATATTATTTTAAAACTTGTCCCATATAATTAATAAACATTAATTTACTATATATTCCTCACAATTAATAAATATTTTTTATATATTTTAACCTTCTGATATATGTTCCTATAAGCTCTTACCTCACTGTGTTTGTATTATAAATGTTTGAATAGTTAACCTGTTCCTCCTCTAGAATATAGATTGCTTTACCTATTTTAGAATGCTCTGCAAGTGTGCTACGTGCCTATACATTGGTAGTTACTTAGTAAATACTTATGACTATATGTTATAGAATAGATAATGTAAAGGACAGAGAAGAGGAAGAATAAGATTATATTAAATAAAAATACGTTAATACTGTAGCTCAATTGTGCATTTATAATGTCTTAGTGCTGTCCATTTCTCTTCTGAGAAGTATATACCGGTATGATCTTTTCAAAGAATTTTTATCGTGCACATGATCTGAGAATAAATCCTAAGGATTTCAAACCTCAGATCCATTTGTTCCATTCAGGTGCTGCTGCTGGGTAATTGCCTTCAACTGTTCACATTTGATCTTTTTCCACTTTTATTTTTGAGCCATTTACTTTTTATTTACTTTTTATTGCATGCAGTAATACCGGCACTAATCTAGAGGTAGTTAAGAATGAGTTTCTATTTATTGCTTGTTTATACCAGGAAACATGCATGGTGATCCCTGGTTCAAGTTTTCTCTACCCTGAAGACATTTGGTCTTAGGGCAAGATTTGAGAATTCCGAAGTGATATTCTGTAGTCATTGTATCTCATTGGGATCATAGTGGATAAAGAAAGCTTCAATTTTTGAACATTTACACTTATGGGTTACCTGACTATTTCTATATATACATATAGATTTCACATAGTGGTGCTTTCTGCCAACCAACTGATCTGTTTTGACAGTTTTCATATTGTTGTGTGAACAGCAGCATTTGACAATTATATAAACATGTTATTGCAAATTGCCTCAATTATTTAATAAAAATAAAAGTCATAAAGTTAACTCAGTTAAAACACAGTTGACAGACATTAGGTATGCTAAAAACCTTACAGAGTAGCCTCAGAGGACTTAACCTAATTGGTGGTGAGTATGAGAACAAAAAGAACAAAATTATTGAACATTTCTATAGTTCTGCGATATATTGTCAAGCCCTGTCTCTAAACTTGTGGATGTAATAGGAAATGTATGACTATTAAGTCTCTGGATGTAAGTATGGGTTGTACTATAGGTCTCCTTCAAATTTCTATGTATTCAAATTGGCACAGGGCTAGAGTCCTTATTTTCTGACTTTATCCAGTGTTTATGTTTTATAAACTTGTTAATTTTTTCTGTAGGAAAAAGTTAAGTTTTCAAACTCAATTATACACAGGAATAATTAGCTTCCACTAAGTGACTTGGTAGAAATAGACATGGATTGTTTTATTCATCTCCAAGATCTCAAATTCATTCGTTCGTTCATTCATTCATTCTTTCATTCACTATTTCTTAAGTATCTGATGTATCCAGGTCCTGTTCTAGTCTCTGATATAAGAGAGCACTAAGACATTGTCCTTACCCTCAAGAAGTTAAAATTAAATCAGAGTTTTATAAAGTATTAATAATTACTTGAAATGAACCTCCTGTTATCCTTCAGATTTAATTATGGATCCGAGCTATTTTTTGTCACTTTCTACTGTTTTAGTTGGATATACTGATATGGAAAGCATTTTAAAGACTGCACGTCTGCCAAGAGGCTGTGCTAAATCAGTCAGAGTCCAATAGGAAATATTATACCCTAACCATAAAACATTGTGCCAGTGTGAACTTTGCGGAAGTTGTACTTCAACTTTTCCTTCCATTTGATTCCCTACTTTGGTTTAATTGAAATTCACTGGAGACTTAAATTTTGTGTAATTAACAAAAACCCAAAGAAATGCACTGTAGCAGTGTCAGTTATAAGCTACAAGTGGTTACTCTTTAATTGGTCCATTAGTCATACCTCCCAAGAGGTGTTAGATACTGTTTTTCTCCTTCTGAAACATCTCTGTTATTTAATAAATTGAATAAGCAAGCCAAAGTATGCACAGAATATTAAATAAGTTGAATAATCATCTCTCTAGAGGCATTCTTTGAAGCAGTATTATTGTGGGTGTGGCATTTCTGTTGTACCCTTGACAATAAAACTTGGAATATTTTCTTTAATGTCCACAGTATTCCACTGATTTAATCAAAACATTTTTCTTATTCGCCTTGAATTTCTCTACATCTTCTTTTTTGTTGTAGTATGCAATGGTGATATTTCAGGGTTACCACAGAAGGAGTAAAGTAAGAATTGTTTTCGTTCTATGTTTTTCTCCTGGAATCTAGAAAATGGCTTTTGAGCTCATGAATAGTACGAATTCTAAACTGCTTTCAAAATAAAAGTAGATACACATAAATCAATTGGATTTGCAGCCTTATTTTGAATTATTGCCAAGGACTTTAATTTAATTAAAAATAAAAAATGAGTCGTTCTCTAAGAGGGGTGAAAAGCCAGCACAATCACATTTAAGCCACTAAGAAAACTTTCAACCTTCAAATTTCAAGCCTCAAGAAAATTTGTACTCTCATTAATAACATTTCACTTCAGGAATCATGTAGGTGCTACTAGAGTTGCCCAGAAATGTTATAGTGATATTATGAACGACATTTCATGATCCTATAGTTGATAGGAATGAAAATTAGGAGACGGATATTAAAAAAAGAAATCTGATAAACCAGATGATTGACTCTGAGTCTAATGACTACGTTAAGTAGATGTTCACTATATTGTGATATGCCTAGGCAGTTGTGGATATTGGCACTTCAAAACATTTTTGATTGGTTCTAGCAAAGGCCTTTAATAAGTGCTTTAAAAGTTGACTATTAAATAAAACATCTTCAGAATGCAAACTCACATACATGTAAGCTTCATGCTTTAAAGTTTTAAGTTGGATTCTAACAAATATTTAAAAAGGAAAGCTTTTACTATATGTAAAAAAGATATCCTAAAGAACATTATAATAGGACAGTTTTTGCAAACAGAATATTCATTGATTATAGTAGTTTCTTTAATTTGAAACTTGCAATTTGAAAAAATTAACATAATTTCCCACCAGTTTTGAATGATTGGTAGTAGTTATCTGTTTTTTAATTATCTTATAACCTAGGGAGTGCAATCTGAGAATTAGGATTTACTACATTCTAATATAATATTGTTGTATGGTGATAGTGTAGTGATGAAGAGATTATGCTCTTAAAACAGACCTGGCTGTAATTTGTTACTCAGTACCACTTAGCTCTGTGACCTCATTGAAATTATGTAAACTCATTTTTTAAAGACTTATTTTATTTGTTGAGAAATGATGAGAGAGAGAGAAAGAGAAACAGAGAGAGGGAGACAGAGAGAAGGGTGGAGACCCTAGAGCGGTCTCCGTAGTTGTACATCATTAATTGCAACACAGTTTCATTCTACACAGTTGTATGTGGGACCATGCTGGGTGGGAACCAAACTGAGGTCCTCTCTCGTGGGAGGCAAGAATCGTTGCCATCATCCCCGCAGTTCCCAGTTGTCCCACAGTTAGCCAATAAGTTTCCACAGGCCAGGGCCTGGATTCGATCCCTGGATCTCGGGGTTGTAAGGCAAGCACTCAATCTGTTGAGCTATACCGACATCCCAACTCTCATTTCTTTTTTGTTGTTGTTACTGTTCAAATATAGATAAAAATTCTAGCTACCTCATAGGATTAAATGAATTAATATATGGATGTTGCTTACAACAGTGCCAAGAATTTTAGTTATTATTGTTCCTAATATAGTGATAGTATCAGGAGGATAGTACATATATCTGGTTGTTTTTAATTTCTATATTAATACAATGATAACTCTGCAGTTTAATTATATTCATTTTATGGAATTATGGATATATGCATTATTTTCATATGCTAAAATGTTTCCTCAAGTATCTACTATATTTCTTCGTTCTTGAGATTATTTTTATAGTAATTTCACCAGTTGGAATTGTCATAGCACTGTGAAAATCTTGTGGGTTTTTTTTGTTTGTTTTAATTTTTTTTTTAAAGATTTATTTTATTGACAGAGATAGAGGCAGAGAGAATGGGGAGGTCCCAAAGCAGTCTCCATAGTTGTATGTCATCAGTTTTTCAACATGGTTTCATTCCACACAGGTGGGCAAGTACTGCATAGGGCAGGAACCAGGCCGGGGGCCCCCGCAATGGAAGCACACCCCAGTTCAGTATATGTGTCTGTACAGGTCCACTGGGGCTGGGATTCGATCCTCGGTCCCCAGGGCTGCAAAGTGAGCCCTTAGCCTGCTTGCTGAACCATCCTGGCTACTCCTAAAATCTTTAAATTAATTTCTCTTCCTTTATCTTTAAGATGTCCTATAAAATGTACATTCTCTCTTTATACCCTCCAAATAAAATGAAATGGCTTATCCAGTATCACACAGCTGTAACTAGTTGGTGAATATAGGATCCCAATCCAAATGTCTTAAGAATGTCTGTATTCCTTTTCTGATTACTGTTTTCATGGGCCTCCCGAATTAAAACTAGAAGTTCTAAGTCTAGAATCACCAACGTCTTCCCCCTTGCCTACCTTAAAAGAGCACTGCAACCAAAGATCTCTTCCATTCAGGGAAATTTAGTCTAAGATTACTACCAACTATTTTCATTTATTTTTTCATTTAATCTTTTAACAAGAAGTTACTGAGTTTCTGTGGGAAATTTTAATAGTCTGAAAATGCTTAGTATAGACCCAGTTTCTTCTCACTATGCATATTTCTGTCCAGTTATTTGTTTATAATTTTCCATGTTATTTATTTGTTTTTTAAAGATTTTATTGTTTTAGAGAAAGTGAGAGCAAGAGAGAGAGAATTTGGAAGGGCTCAGAGCAGTCTTCGTAGTTTTACATTGTGACACGGTTTTATTTCACACAGGTGGATGTGGGGCTGTGTGGGGCAAAAACTGAACTGGGGGCCCCCTGTATGGGAGGCAAGAATCTTCGCTGCCATCCAGGTATTGTGCTGAAGTTCAGCATATGAGTTTGCACAGGCCGGGGCTGGGATTTGATTTCCATACCTCACGGTTACAAGGCAAGCACTCAACCTGCTGAACTATCCTAGCATCCCCAGTCCATGTTTTTTAAAGATTTATATTAACTTTAAATCTATATGAAGTATAGCAAGGTAATGTAAATTAGAAGTTATTGATATGGGAAATATACATGCACAGTAAAAATATAAAATGCACCACAACAATGAGACTCATAAAGTTCTGTGTATTCTCTGAGGACCTCTATGTATATTATATATGTGGAAAGTCACAACGTGATTGATCTTAAAGTGTATCCTCAAATAATTAATCATCCCCTGAGAACAAAGTAATTATACTACATATAATGTTTACCTTTAACAAAATTTAAAGGAAGGTATTTAAGTGATAGTAGCCATCTGAACAATATTTAATATTTAAACAAAGAATATGGAAGGTAGTTGATATGTATGATAATGATGAGATGATACTCTAATATTTATTAGGATTTTTACATAGGGTGTTACTGAGGAATTATACATTTTTTTGGGGAAATTAACTTTTCTGTTTTTCTGTTCATGTTCATTTGTTCTTGGGCTCCCTAAACTTATACTTAATATTATTACTTATAGTATTAATGGTTGGCATATGAGTCTGAATTATTTTATTATGAGCATGTTACATAGTTAAGTTTCAGATGAGTATAGGTACTCACTGATAGCTTCTATATCTTGTATTGAGAGTATTTTTTTTTTGAGGAAGTGAAATCTACTGAGTCATTTAGAATGGTGGACTCCCAAGCACTTCCTCTTAACATTCTCAGAATGTTAATGTTGTAGACTAGAAAACAAGTTATTCCTTGGCTTTTTTTCTTCATTAATACATGCTCCCTGATCTTGCATTAAGTATATATTAACAGATACATTATTTTTAATTGAAGCGCAATGTTGATGAGTTATATACCTATTGAAGACATTCTTCATGTGTATTTAGTAAATCATCTGAAAGAAACTAGGGCATAGTACCAAAGTGGCATTTGAGAATTTGTGGTTAAACTTAATTTGCATATGAAAGTAGTCAGTTTACAGAGAAAGACTGTATGGGTAAAGTCATATTAGTACAAATACCATTAAGAAGATACATTCAGCATGATCTATGTTCGCAAATCAAAAAGGATGTACTTTAAGCTGTTTTTTAATCTAGTGAGTAATATAAACTTTCAACAAAAGTAAAGCTGAGCAGAAAATACATTTTGTGATAAATACTCATAAAACAGCTACTCTTAACACACATCAGTAATTTGTATAGGATTAAACTTTAAGATAAGAGATGGAGTTAAACCTGAATTAGGTTCTAGATGAACTCTTCCCAGTCTTACTCTTGTACCATCAATATTTTATTTCCTTTCACTCCTTTCCCTTTCTAAACTTAATCTTTTCAGTTATCCTTTATTAGAAAATAGTTAACATAAACTGTAAGCCATCCTTAACCAAAACAAATTGACCTTGAAGGTTCTAAGGGAACCCTAAGGGAAGCCTCTATAGCTGAATACAATGGCTCACACATTCTAGGCAATGTGCTCAAAAATCATATGACTTTAATTTTTTAGATTGAGTGGACTCATTTTTAGTTATGATAATTGTATTGTAGTTAGGTGTTAAAACATTTCTTAGGGATGCCAGGATAGCTCAGCAAGTTGAGTGCTTGCCTTGTAACTGCAAGATTTGGGGAATGAATCCTGGCCCCGGCCCAAGCAAACCTATGTGCTGAACTGTGGTGCAACTGGTAACTGCTGAGATGGTGGGCAAGGGTTCTCCCCTCCCTTGTGAGAAGCTCCCAGTTCAGTTTCTGCATCACACAGTGGCCGCATATCCACCTGTATAGAATGAAACTGTGTCACAACTAATGATTTACAACTATGGAGACTGCTCTGGACCCTCCCCTCTTCTCTCTGTCAAAACAAAATCTTTAAAAAAATAAAAAAAGATTTTTTAAATTTTAAATACACATATTAAAACATTTACAAATGAATTGATACAGTGTGTAAAATGTGCTTTAAAATAATCCAAGGGTGGAGGGAGCAAGTGAAAGTATAGATGATACAAGATTGGGTGTGAATTAATAATTGTTGAAGTTGGGTGATATAAGGATTTATTTCTTTTTTTTCTCTTCTTTTGTGTATGTTAACATTTTTTTGTAATTTAGTGTATGAATAAATAAAATGTTGATGTAGGGCTCAGTACTGCTTTCATCTTTCATACATTAAGGACACAGGGAACATGAGCTGTTTCATATCTTGCTCCTATATACATATTAGAATTATCTTTTTGAAATTATCTTATGCCGTTCTGTAAGAAAATTCTATAGCACACAATATGCATTTCTTTTTACTTTGGCAAGAAGAGTCTTATCCTATTTCCCTGCCAATTGTGAATTCGTAGTGCAGTCAGATATGAGTAATTGAACTGGGAGACTTTGAATAAAACCTTTAATAATTACTAATAAATGAATTTCTGACCTAAAAAGTATTTGTCACTACTCATTTCGCAGTATTTAGTTTGGAAACAAGAGGAAAGATGAAGCTTATTATCTCACATAGTATATTCCACATGAGCTGTGTCTGGATTTCAGTCTCTCAGGACAGATGATGGTTTCTGAGTATATATTTACTCCCCCCGCCCCCCAATGATTACTTATAAATGAGGATTTTATTTTTTTTATTTATTTATTTTTTTTTTTATTTTTATTGGTTTTGACAGAGAGAGGGGGAGAGAGAGAGGGGGAGAGAGAGAGATACAGAGACAGAGAGAGAACTGAACTGGGGGAACTCCCCAGTTCAGCATATGGGCCTGCACGGGCCCGGGCCGGGATTCGATCCTCAATCCCCGGGGCTGCAAAGTGGGCATTTAACCCACTGAGCCATCTCAGCTTCCCCCATAAATGAGGATTTTAAAAGACCTTAGCAGTTAAAATGGCAATATTTAGCTATAGCTCTGTGCACTGGATAGATTTTGAAATGGATTATTCTAATTGATACTATTATTTAATAATGAAATTTTGTCAAAGTGTCCTTTTTTATAAAATGTTTAACACTGGTACTTTTTGTTTCCAGTTTTCTACAAGACTCTGAAGTTTTTTTATGTTTTTTTATTTTTGATGTTTTAGTACATTAAAATTATAAGTGAACATTCAGGAAAAATGTTAGGTTTCATTTATTTGGCAAATCAAACTTTTTTAAAGAAATTTTTCTTTAAAAATTTGATCTACTGAACATTTATCATATATTTTGTTGTCTCCCTGTTCTACTCTTTCCCTTCAAGACAGCTCTCCCACTGCCTAGCCTAAAATCTCATTTTTTCAGCTTTTTATAGTTAAAGAGTATTGGCTCCTCTTGGTACTGTTTTACTTGAACAAAAATCCATCAGCATATGTTTTGTGTTTGTTCAGGAGTCGGATGGCCAGGGCTGCCCCTTCTGTCGCTGCGAAATCAAAGGAACAGAGCCCATAATTGTAGACCCCTTTGACCCAAGAGATGAAGGCTCCAGGTGCTGTAGCATCATTGACCCCTTTGGAATGCCAATGCTGGACTTGGATGACGATGATGACAGAGAGGAGTCCTTGATGATGAATCGATTGGCAAATGTTCGAAAGGTAAAACTAGAAACCATAGGTTTAATTGGGTGGTGTGTGGACATGAAAAAGAAATTATGTCACAAATGGGTTATGATTGAGTGTATTTTAGTTTGGGAAAGAAAGATTCGGATATCAAAAGAAAGGTGAAGATATAATTAATGTTGACAGGATGATGAAATTATACTCGTTGATTAAGAAAGAACTAGACTCTACTCACTGTATTCTTGCTGATTTTAAACTGCAAAATGAGAGATGTGCGAGCTATTAAATAGGATTGAACATCATCTTAGAATGGCGATTGCAAATCTGTGAAGAAGAATTTAAGAAATAAAATTATTAAAATCAGAAATATGAAGCTTATTAAAAATAGTCTTTGTTCAAGCCTAAAAGAAGGGTCTGATAGTTATTTTCTTACCAGGAAAGCCATCCTTCTGTTTGCCACTAAGGGGTAACATAAGATTTACCTTTGTGAATTTACTGTATTCTGCGATTTGCTTATTAATATTGCCAACTCAGAGAACTGACTTGGTCAATTCACTGAGAATGGATGCTATTGCCCAATTAGAGTTTACGTAATCGAGCTCACAAGAGACTAGTCAGTGAACCAGAATTCCAACTGAGTAAATTATACAACAGAAATATAATGGTTAAGAGAGCTGGACTCTCAGATATTAGGCTATTCTCTGAACAGAAAGATACATGAAATTCAGATTATACTCAGAAGATTTTTTATCTCAATATCAGATGTATG
Organism: Craseonycteris thonglongyai; assembly: GCA_004027555.1. NCBI lineage: Eukaryota > Metazoa > Chordata > Mammalia > Chiroptera > Craseonycteridae > Craseonycteris > Craseonycteris thonglongyai. The sequence goes on from PVKE010052586.1 coordinate 10,218, forward strand.
ACAGTGAGTGGTATGAAAGGGTCTGTAAATACTGTGTGAATGTGCCCCCCCCCCCCCCCCCCCCCCCCCCCCC
>PVKE010052587.1:0-10290 GCA_004027555.1 Craseonycteris thonglongyai
TTCTACTCAAAATGGTGTGTTGTTTAAAAGATTGTTTATTTCCAAAATTTTCCATATAATATATGGTATTTGGACCACAACTGACTTCAGATAGCTACAGGTACAGAAAGCAAAATGTCAGATGAGGGAGAACTATGTAATTTCTAGAAAACAAGGTTCTGACCTAAAAGTCAGGTAGTAGTAAATCCACATTGGTGGTGGGGAGAGGTTGGGGTTGGGGTGGGGGTGGGGGGTCAAAAGGAACTTGTTACAAAGTAACAAAAGGGATGAGTCAGTGGTAGGAGCAACATGCTATTCCAAAGGCCTGTGTGCGGTGTGGTAACACTGCACACAGGGACATGGGGAAGGCAAAAGTTTTTGAAGACATGCATGTTTATTTTTGCTGAGACAATAGGAAATGCAAGTGGAAACATGAGCAAGCTTCTGGGTATATAAAGTAAAGCTAGACCTGTGCTGCAAGACTAGAACAGATGAGGTCTCGGTTTAGAGAAGCAAGAGGAAGACTGGAAATCTCTGAACCTCTTGAGGAACTGCATTGAGAAGGGAGGCTAAGATGTGGGTGCCCCAAAGGGGTGGAGAACAGGATTGCAGGTAAATTAGAGAAGTTATGTCTGGGAGGAAAGCAGGGATCCCACTTTGCCAAGCTGCCTGGGAAGGGGGCGATTTCAAGGACAGAGAGAAGTCAGTGGTATCGAATGCAGAAGACCAAGCAAGGGACAGCACAAAGAGAAAGAACCACAGAACTTGTCACTAACAAAGTTACTCACAGTCGTGACGTGTGCTCTTGTAGAGATTTCTGTAAGTAGGAAAGGGACTTAAATATTTTTTAGAACATCACTGAAGACTATATTGTCTTAAAAGTACTAACTCTGCTTATAAGTGAAACACCAATTATATATTAAAGTAACTCGTGGTGGGAAGAGGTAGGAGCGTTTTCCTAGTTTAAGATAAACCTTGTTTCCAGTTTTATAAAGTTACCAGAGACCTATGTTGCATTATATTGAATTGAAGGGCAAAATAAAAAAAATCTCAAATATTTTAATTTATTCTCCCTTAAAAAGAACAAAACATTACCAAAATCTACCTATATACAAACTAAATATGAATAACAACCACTTTTATATTGCTTATTTTGTGCAAGGCATCTGAGTACTTTGTATGCTTCATTTACAGAATCTAAACTCCTTATTAAATATGACCTTGTATGTATATGTATAACCATATAGACTTATAAAACTTTGCTGAGACAGGTATCATTATTATCACCATATGATGAAGGTTCTGAGGCACAGAGAGGTCAAGTAACTTAGTTAATGTCACAGAGTTAGTAAAGGGTGGAGTCAGAATTCAGATCTGGTCCCACAGCTGATGCTCCCAGCTGCTGTTCTATAGAAGGTATTCTTCCATTTTAGTCTCCAATTTGCTAGAGGAAATTTTAGATTCTTCGTAATCCACTTTGAGTTCTAAATCACATTGTGTACATATAATTTATAACTTGATGCCAACTCAGCGCTATTCCTAGCGGAAATATTATGATGAATTATAGATAAAGAGAGCAACCTATCAGGTTAAGCCTTAGATAACTATCAAGTGTTATATACAAAGTCACATTCCTGAGTGAAGGTGTTTAGTTTGGTGTTCCAATAATAGCAAACGTTTACAGAGTGATTATTATGTGACAGGTACTCCAATAATTAGTGTAAATATGCTACTTCATTTTCTTGTTATGCAATTACTAATATCCCCATTTTACAAAGGAAACTCAGAGAGTTTAAGAAACTTGTGACCTCGGGCACAAAGCTAGTGGTAGAATCAAGACTCAAACCTAGGCAGTTTATCTTCAGAAAATACACTTTCAATTAGAGCACTGTATGAGCTGTCAAACTACAAAAATTTGACATATATCATTTTCCACAGAATTTCTATATGTTTATATGACAAGAATAGAAGTTCGTATTGTGCATTTCAATACAGAAGAAAGTTTATATCCTCAAAAACTGAGTTATGCATTTAACTTAAAAACAAACAAACAAGTAAGATGTAAAAAAAAAAAGTTATACAGTGATACCTTGGAATTCGAACTTAATCCACCCCAGAACTCTGTTCGAGTTCCAAAACATTTGAGTTCCAAGACAGGCTTTCCCCTTTTAAATAATAGAAACAGGATTAATCTGTTCCTGGGTTCCATGAACTCAAATTTTCAAAATGATTTTAAAGAGTAAATACACTGAATTTAAAGTAAAATATTAATTTTAAGGTAAAATATTAACAAGTAGTAATAACTCAAGATACAGCTTTGGACAACGAGTTAAGTAACAAAGTGTAAGGATGACGCATAAACCAAAGGGTATAAGAGAGGCAACTATAGCAAGGTCGTATATAGCAACTATAGGTCATATGTTATGATGGGGTAGAGGTTGCTGCCTATACAATCTGTGTTAGACCAGTTCTCCTGCACTGGTCTCAAACTATACCTCATACAAACAACGAGTGGGCATTTGGATAAAGCTATGGGCTGTACAGTCGATACATCCCACACGAACAATGCATTGGCATTTGGATTCTAAAGCGGTGTTTGGATTCCGAGGCAAAATTTGCTTGATTTTTTGTTCGGATTCCAAGTTGTTTGAAATTTGGAGTATTCGGATTCCAAGGCATCACTATATCTTTCTATCCTGTCCCCAACCCTATAAGCAAACTCAGCTCACTCAACAAAGTACTCCAGGAGCTCACTGCACACACTATCACTTATGTCTGGATTCATCTAGAACAACGTTGTCCAAGTGTGATCCTTAGACCAGCATCATTAGCATCACCTGGGAGCTTATAAGACATGTACATTAGGCTCTACCCAGACCTACTGGAGCAGAAATGTTACAAGTAGAGCTTAGCTTTACTGATTTTAATAACACTTCAGGTTATTCTGATGCTCCTTAACATTCGAAATTCACTGACCATCTCATACTTTCTTTTTTGCTTCTTATTCTAGACTTCCTTGGTTCTTCCTTCTCCTCCCTGCTTTGATGCCTTACCTTTTGTCTTATTTTTCATTGTACCTCCCATCTGATGATGGCCTTGAACTCATTCTCTGTCCTTGGCCTTGGAACCTCTTCCAGGTTCCAAATGTTTACCATTTCTGGTAAACAGTAAGCTACGGAAAGAGGCCACCTACTTTGCTGCCTTTGACACTAAACAGCGGGGTCTCCCCTCTTACCTACCTTTCCCAATGTCATGGAATAGCCATTCTAGGTTCCCATAGATGATTTTGGTCATCTATTGTAACACATATTTAAGGAGAAATGAAATTACAAATAAGGCGATACTTTATTTCTTATCTCCAGATCATGTTATCTATGACAACATAAGATGCAAAGGGCAAATGCTGAGTTATGGAAGGATTAAAATATTTCATCAATGATTTATGGGAACAGGCAATGGTACCAGTTCAGACTGTGCCACCTCACAGAGAAATTCAGTGGAAAAGGAAGCATGCACTTATTTGCCCCAATATTTCCATTAAAAAACCCTGTGTCAGCAGCATAAATGAATGTCACAAACCCTATACTTACATTCTGCAGCTACAAGCCCAAAGCAAAGACTGATCTTGAGTCAGCAAATCCCCAACTTGCAAAAGAATTTACTACAAAATTTCATTTGTAAAATGGCTGTTCCATTCCATGATCATGTAATAAATCATAGAAACAATATTTTCCCAGAATGTAGTTGAATGATACATAAACCAGTTTCACTTCTGCATGGGAAACAACCAATTAATTTCAGTAGGGTGCAATATAATTTAGAAGCATCCAATTTTGTAAGTCTATAATAAATATGTTGACAAAAACACAGGCAGTAAATATCATTGCTTTCCTTCTGGTATTTCTTTGAAATGAAATTTTGTTGTGTTACTTTTACAGGTAATGAAGTCAATGCAGAGAAGTTAAAGTGACTTGTTACAAGTGAAGCAAGAGAGGCTAGGAGATGTAAGAGTGGAATCTCAAATTCAGCTCTGATGTGTTCTAATCCTGGTGAGTTTCTCCCAATCCAACAAACAGCAGCGTTACACATACCATGCTTGGCTTCTGTTTTTTAAACTAATACTTTAGGGAATTGGATAATGTGGCATTTAAGATTTCTTGCAAGGCCAAATGACATGACACATCAATACTTTTCTTTCCAGGGGACAGAATTGCCAGTGGAATGCCTGTGACCAGAAGACACATATGAAGCAATGATGGAACGATGGGATCCGAAATTCAGAATCTTCAATAAGATCATCAGATAAACTTTTCCTATCTTGTGGAACAGTTGTATGCTGTCATTTAAAATACAAGTACAGATGAATAATTTCAACAAGTTATTCAAAGACATTATTTAAGAAAGTCTTTCTTTCTTTTCTTTTCTTTTTTTAGATTTATTTTATTGTTTAAGAGAAAGCAAGAGAGTTAGAGAGAGAAGAGGGGGTAGGGCCCAGAGCATTCTCCATAGTTGCTGTATCATTAGTTGTGGCATAGTGTCATTATACACAGGTGTATTCAGGGGCACGCAGGACAGGAACCAAACTGGGAGCTTCTTGTATGGAAGGCGAGAACTTTTGTTGCCATGCCATCCTAGCGATTACCGGTGGCACCACAGTTCAGCATATAGGTTTGCATAAGCTGGGGCCGGGAATTGAACCCTGGACCTCGGAATTGTAAGGCAAGAGCTCAACAGCTGAGCTATCCCAGCATCCTCTAGAAAGTCTTATTTTTTGTCAACCAATAAGTGTCCCAGGCACACCACTGGCCACTTAGCACATCAATTTGTACTGCACACATTATGAAAGATTTTAAGTAAGTCCTTTTGTGCAGATGTATTCTGTTTTTTGTTCTTTTAAAATCGAAGTTGAGGTTTCTCTCTGAGGTTGGTTAGGTGCCAGAGATAAAAACTGATAATACTCAAAGCATTTTATAATGTCTTTGAACGTTTCATAGGAAAGTAAAACAAGAAAATGATATGCAGAATATTAAATTCCGTGAGGGAAAGGACAATGTCTTGCTCCCAATATGACCCCAGTATCTTACAAGTCTGCATATGGGGACATTCAAAATATACAATAGTCCCCGCTTATCTACAGGGGATACATTCCAGTTCAAAGACCCCCAGAGGATTCCTGAAAACACAAATAGTACTGAACCCTACATATCCTCTTTATTCCTGCATGTACATATCTATGATAAAGTTTAATTTTTAAATTAGGCATAGTAAGAGATGAATGAGAGCATCATAAACAGAACAATTGTAACAATATAGAAGTTAGTATGTGTATGTGGTCTCTCTGGGATAGCTGAGACAAAGGACTAACGGGTGGGGAGCATATAGTGTGGATATGCTGGACAAAACGACGAGTCAGGTCCAGGCCAGACGGAGAACTCTAGACATTTCATCCCACTGCTCAGAAAGAAGCACCATTTAAAACTTATGAATTGTATAATTTTGAAATGTTCTCTTTAATATTCTTGGAAAGCACTTGCCTGCAGGTAACTGAAACCATGGAAAGTAAAACAGAAGATAAGGGGAAACTCTTGTATTTGTTAAATGCATGACTGGACGGATGGTTACTGCAAAGAATGCATATTCAGAGTTCTTCAAAGCTGAAAAGCCTTCTGAAGTCAGATAAAAAATAAAAGGCAGTTTTCTCAGAAATTAAGTTGAAAAATGCGCAAATATTTTATTTCTAAGAAATTCAATTTTGATGTAGCCAGAGGGCCTGACATTGTGGGAGGACATTTAGCATGAACATTAAAGGATTATTTGGGGGGCCATCCACTGAAAGGTCCTTCTTGTCCTCTGGTATAGACATTAATGCTGTTATGATTACCTCCTCTTTCTGTATTATTTCCTCAAAACTGGTACTACCAGGTTCACTGTAGGGAGGGCATACCAGTCTGAAAAAGAAGTGACCAAGAAGGAAAAGAAGAACAATACTGGAATAAAAGCAGGAGAGTTTGGTGTTACACCTGGGGCTACTCTCAGATCTCTTGAATAATATATGAAATCAGGTGAAAATAAATATCAGTAAAAATAAATCTTGCCTTAAAATAGCCATACCACATTATATCCCATTAGGATAATTCATAGCAATTAATTCCCTGACAATTCTCTTCTACTTAGTCTTTTTTTCTTTCTCCTGTGATCTTGTTTGCAAGTAAGGGATGTGCAAAAACATAACAACAACAACAAAATGAAACAATAACATTCAGAACTGTGGCAGATATTGAATGCCATGACTGAAAGTATTATAGAATCGAGGGTTATTGAAGAGAGAGATCTTTTCAAACATACTACCTTATCACCCAGAAAACAAAACAACAATAATGATAAAAAAGATCTGCTTTAGCCACTGCGAGTGTAGCTCAGAGATACAGAATATGATAACACACTAAATAGAAAGATACCGTAAGTAAAACCCAGGAAGAGCTAGATTTAGTAGTTTTTTCTTAAAAAAAATCATTTATTATAGAAAAACCGACATTCTTATAAACACCCTCTCAGGAGACTATTTAAAATGTGAATTTTGAGTATTCACAAAGAGTGAGAGTTTTCTGAAATTATTTTATAGGGTAAATTGCAGGAGCAAGTAATCAATCCAAAAAAAGCTGACATAGGATTGAAGAGTGTGGAACAGAGAAGATGATCTTGAAATAGCCTAATGATTAAACACTTGGTTCATGTTGCAAAACAAAAGCATTTCCTTAGACATACTTGACTGAAGGTCTCATCAATTCCTAGGAGAAAACTGAGAGTTCATATATGAATCACATGGCTTATTATTTGTGGTTTGTATATACCCAGATCTGTATATAATATGTACATTAGTTATATCTCATATGAAACCCTTTATGTATCTAGACTTAAATGTTTATTAAACTATATGACTTTAGTGGTATTTACAGATTCAGTTATTTTTCAATACCAAATTCTAGAACACATTTGTGACATATTAATATTTCAAATCAGGGATGTACAATTACTTAGAGGTAACTGTCAAGTTGTTAGCAAGTGGAGCATGTTGGGACATAGTTTTACTAATTTGTGTGTGTATAAATTTAGTAACGCATAGGAGATAACTTTATCTAACTGCAAGCTCAGATATTTGCACTGGCAACACCATATATAAATGAATTATAACTTATATACTGATATCTAAGTGTCATTTAATATGCCTTTATAAAGTTTGAACTAAAATTAAAAAAAGTTTTTGTGCATATAAATGAGTATGAGAAAAAGATAAAAAATGTAAACATAATAAAAAATGAAGAAATGATATTTCATCCATACTCTCTTGTGAAGAAATAATCGAGTGCTTTACAAGACAAAAGCTGAAATGTATACAGTAAATAAAACTGAATTTTCATTTGTCTTTGTGGTTCAAAACACAGATTCCCTTCCCACCTCAGACAATAAAATTAAAGGCAGTAGAAATTACCATATATTTTAGAACAGGTCAAAGAACTGTTAAAACAATGAGATATTAATGCAAATAACCCATGCCTTGTCATGGTGATTAACGTCCATCTGTCAAAACCTGAAAGCTTTCAAGAGAATTGTTTAAATCCAGTGATATGTAATTCATGTAAGCTAAAAATGATACAGTTATAGAAAGAGTAGATGAACTCCCAGTATACTTCTGTATTCTTTAAAATTTTGAGCCCTAAAAGTACTAAGCTAAACAAATCAAGGCCAAACATATATGTACTAGTTATGAAAAAAGTCATATTACCTTATAGCCATGCATCAATACTGAAGGAAGAAGTGATTTTGAAGACTTATGAGAGCCCATTAAAAAAAGGCTTGAACTTAGACTTTCACTGGGATAATGAAATAAAAGAGCTTATACTTTTCTGGATAAATTCATGCTTTCCCATTATATTAAAAACACATTTTATGTGCGTTCAATGGGAACCTTTTACATTTTTCCCCCCACAAAAGCCATTACTGAATCAATGGGTTTTACAACAAATGGTGTTTTCGAATGAAACAAGCTTTTTGTTTCCTTGTCAAATCTCATGCTAACAAGTCTTTTTGATACCGTTACCTGGTCTGAACAGCCACACTCGTGCTCATGGATTTGCATAGCTGTAGGGCGGTGTTAGTCAGGAAAGGTGAGATGATGCTAGCTCCAATCTCTGTGCTTTTTTTTTTTTTTAAGATTTATTTTATTTTTTATTTTTGACAGAGACAGAGATCGAGAGAGAGAGAGAGAGAGAGTGTGAGAGAGAGAGAGAAGGGGGAGGGCCCAGAGCAGTCTCCTTAGTTGTACGTCATCCGTTTTCAACATAGTTTTGTTCCACACAGGTGGGCAGGGGCCGCACAGGGCGGGAACTGGGCTGGGGGCCTCCTGCATGGGAGGCACACCCCTTCTCAAACCAGGGGTCAAACCCAGGGGTGAGAACCGAACTGGGGGCCTCCTGCGTGGGAAGTACACCTCAGTTCATCATGTGTGTCTGCAAGGGCCGGGGCTGGGATTCGATATTTGGTCCCTGTGGCTGCAAATTGAGTGCTTAACCCGCTGAACCATCCTGGCTTCCACAAATCTCACTGCTTTTTACCAACACAGTGTTTACTTCTTGCTCACTGTACATGTCCACTGTGGGTTGGTTGGGCTCTGCTTCATGGTTTCTGACTTGGGGACCTGAGCCAACAAGACATCATACTCATAATATCGACAGCCACAGCAGCGGGGAATCCAGGGGATGAAGAATTGCCCATTGGCTTTTATCTGCTTATGGGTACATTTCACCAGTGAGAGCTCATCCTATGGCCCCACCTAACTTCTAACAAGGCGAGTGCCTGGAAGACAAGGAGAACTGGGAAGTGAACAGTTGTAGTCACTACAGCACACACTGAAGTGAAGACTAGACTTGTCCTCGTGTTTTCCAATTGGTGGCATGATCTATCCATGCACGGAATAACTTCTTGATATTTTATTGTAAGTCATTGCAATGTTAGTGGGAGAGAAGGTCAGGAAAGAAATCGACAGAGGCAGAGGATTCATGGCTGAAGACTTGATGACTTACAGAGAAAGAAAAATAGGGCTAAGATGCCAGAAAATTTGGGAAAATGATGTTGATCCAATTTAGAACTTGTCTTGCTAGAGATGGCAGAGTTTACCCACTAGGTAAACTTCAGTGGTGATGGCTTCTTGCAATACTGTCTTGAAAAGAATTCTCAGCCTGTGTCTATATTTAATGTGGATAATTAGAAATGACTAACCATGCCCGGCATAGACGCTGCAACATAGAGACAGAAGCATGTTTTGCCATTCCTTGTTTATATCATTCATTTTACCACTGAATCAAATTCTATGTCTACTTGTTGCTCTACACTTAGCTTTCTTCTTGCCTGTTCAGCAAGATTATAAATTTCTAGATAGCACTATTACTCACAGTGGGTACCTAATACATACTTGCTGAATAAATATTTGCTTGAAAGTAACACAGAAAAAAATGGGTAGTTTACCTGTATAGGAGCAAGGAAATCTCTGGGTAAATTAAATTTATGTAACATATCACTTACGTATTCTTCAGAATATATGTCAGTGTTAAGTTAAAGTAATAATTTTCACAAAAGCAAATACAGTGTTCCCTCGCCACTTCGCGCTTCATGTTTTGCGGCTTCAGTGCTTCGCGGGTTTTCCCAAAATATTCATCAAAAAATAAAAATGAAAAAATACAACCCTGTCGGCAGCCACATGGCGGAAAGGAACGTTGTTTCCTGTGGATGCGCGAGAGAGAAGGATCCCTGCGTGTCACACAGAGAGCTGAGCTGACTCAGAGTCCATCCCACGGGCTCATAAAGGCGCGGGATGGGTTTCCGGGGCGACATCGACCCATGAGAGCACGAGTGGATTCATCCCTGTGAGCTGATGGTCTGCGCAGCATCGCAGCCTCACCCAGCATCTTCTCTTGTTGTCTCTCACCAGTCTTGTCCCTGATGCTGACTGTCTCGCATACTGTATTTGAGTGTTGTGTTGGCGATCACTTGTTTTGTTGAAGCGATCACTTTTTATTAATTAAGCCCTTATCATGCCGCCTAAGCGCTGTGCCCCTGCGAAAGCTTCCTCCGGGGCGCCCAAGAGGAAGAAGAAGATGACCATCAGCGAAAAAGTGACACTTTTAGATAGGATCAAAGAGGGCAGAAGTGATGCATCTGTGGCACGCCATGACGGGGTGAAGGAATCTACAGTGCGGTCCATCAAGAAAGAGGAAGCAAACATCCGCAAAACGGCTCCAATCACCTTCAATAAAG
>PVKE010052588.1:0-10293 GCA_004027555.1 Craseonycteris thonglongyai
TAAGGGATTTATAAGAGATTTTGTATAGGTAACTTTTCTGGTACATTCTGTGGTGGTTCTGAGAAGTTATAGTAATTAGAAATCTCTCCAGACAAACGTGATGATAATCTGCGTTGACAACTATGGCTCTTGTGCAAGGATGGCTAATAAAATTTCTCTCAGGTGAAATTTCAGACTGATTAGTAGATCATCCAATGCATGGGAAGCCGAGATGGCTCAGCGGGTTAAGCGCTCACTTTGCAGCCCAGGGGACCAAGGATTGAATCCTGGTCCTGGCCTGTATGTACCCATATGCTGAACTGGGGTGTGCTTCCCATGCAGAAGTGTGGAGTAGTGAGGATTATTCTACATTGAGACATAGAAAACATGATCTAGTCTCAATACTGTCACTTTCTTAGCAGCATCTTGTTTCACCTGAGAGTTTAGGCTATGTGGTGAAGTCCCTTATAGACAGCAGATCCCCTGATTTGAGGCCACCAGCCAGGGCTTCACAAATGGTAATACAGTTGCAAAAGCAAAATTATCTACAGAGTAGGGATAGCATTATTTGAAAAGGATGCCTTAACTGATGATGATTAACAGAATTAACCTGCTCACCTTGTATTCTACCTTAAGAAGTAGAAAATGAGCCTGAAATGCCTCTTATTAGGTCCCCAGTTCAGTTCTTGCCCCCCGGTTGGGCCCCTGGCTCGAGGGGGCATGTCTCCCATGTGGGAGGCCCCCAGCCCAGTTCCTGCCCTGCACAGCCCCCGCCCACCTGTGTGGAACAAAACCAGGTTGAAAAACTAATGACTATGGAGACTGCTCTGGACCCTCCCCCTTCTCTCTGTGTCTGTCAAAAGTAAAATAACTAAAAAAAAAAAAAAAAAAGGTGATTCACGGCAGCGTGTTGGAAATGTTAAGGCTAGAATTGAGCTCAGCTGGGAAGAGCGCTGGTTGGTGATGTCTGCCATGATGCGAGAGACGCGCTGGAGCTGTGGGTCTGTATACCCACTCTATCCACTCAGGGCTTTCCCCAGGTTGGGGATTAGGTTATTGTCCCCAACTATTCACCCCCTGCTCTGCAAGAAGATTCTATATGCCTGCCCATGACCGCGATGGTGTGACTTCCAGTGCCTCTCAGTACGTCAAGATACACCCATGTTCTATGGTCAGGCCTGGCCTCAGAATTCGTGTTCAGCAAGAGGTGTGAGAGGAAGCTGAGCCATACAGCATGTCTGGGCATCAGTGTTACGAGTAGTCGGGTGTTGCTCCTGCCTCCTGCTCTTCCCTGTGCCATGAGAACGACTTGTCTTCAGAGACCTGCAAGCAGCTGCAGCAGACCCAGCTCTGCCGACTGACATGAATGAGAAACAAACCTTTGCTCTGACCAGGCAAGCCGCCGAGACTTTGGAGTTACCACGGCAGCCAAGCTGACAGATACAACCATACACCCTATTTCCAGAGCGAACCCTGGAAGTACGATTAAGCCCTAAACTGTCACTTGGCCTGGATATTAGTTTTAGTCTCATTAGGGTGACTCTTAGTAAACTACTCAGATCATGCCTTTGGGGAGTGTCAGCTCATTTCACAATTGTAATGTGTGTAGACTCAAAAGAAACCTTTCAGGGAACTGTATTAGAATGGGCCCAGGGAATAACTGAGGCTGTTCAGTTCCAAGGCCCAAGAACCGCAGTGGCGTAAGGGCACAGGTGGTCGGGTGGAGCCAGATCACCACCTCTTTCTGAAACAAGTTTCAAGTGCCTGTAAATCCAGGAAGAGTTTAGATTTAATCTATGGCTTTGTGAAGCCAGTTCTATTGTTTTGCATGTATTTGAATTTACAATCAAGAACACGGGTCCATGAAGATTGACATTGAGAACCACTTTCCTTAAAACTGAATATTCCCTAAATTATCTTTATTTCAGCATGGCAAGATATTGAACTTTTTATAAGTAAGGTCCTATTTCATTTTATTTTGTTTTTATTTTTATTTTTTAATTTATTTTATTGTTTTTGACAGAGACAGAGAGAAGGGGGAGGGCCCAGAGCAGTCTCTACAGTTGTACATCATCAGTTTTCGACATGGTTTCATTCCACACAGGTGGGCGTGGAGTCGTGCAAGGCAGGAACCGGGCCAGGGGCCTCCCGCATGGGAGGTGCACTCCCAAGAGCTGGGCTGAACCAGGAGGTCTCACTGCATGGGAAGCTCACCCCGCGAGAACCGAACTGGGGGCCTACCACATGGGAAGCACATCCCACCTCAGCATATGGGTCCACACGGGCTGGGGCTGGGACCAGGACTCAATCCTCAGATCCTGGGGCTGCAATGCAAACACTCAACCCGCTGAGCCATCCTGGCATCCCCCATCTTATTTTAAAATGTGAACTTTCTCCTAATTCGGGGGTGGCGAACCTATGGCACGTGTGCCCAAAGTGGCACGTGGAGCTATTATTTCGGCACGCGGAGCTGTGAATACCATTTAAAAAATTATTGTTTATGCTCTTATAGACATAAAAATAATCTATACCTCTATCTCACTCAATGGGTTGGCACACGAGTCGAGCGAGTATACTCTTATTTCATAAACTTTGGCACTCAATCGCCAAAAGGTTCACCACCCCTGTCCTAATTTAACTATTCCTGAATAAGAATATGTACTCACCTGGTCACTTTGCTAGGGGTACGCTCTGTGTCCGGCCTGGTCAGCAAAATGTTGGGTGCTCATTTGTTGAATAAGCAAGTCATAGATGTTTAGGATTCCACTAGTCATAAATATGTCAGTAGAGCCCTTCCCTGTATGTTTTAAGCCTTCACAGCCTAATTTCCCAGAGAATTACATTGACCTTCCTCTGAGTTAATAGTGTCCTAATACTCTTTGTAGTTAAGGTAACAAAGTTCCGGTGTGGTCATATTTGGGCTGCAAAGATTTTCCTAAGTGTGTGCTCCCTTGCTCTTTCTGCTCTAATATACATAGCATTTCCTCCTTAGCATTTGAACTATTGATTGGAAAATACTGCTTTATAAATTAAGAAGAATCTGAGTTTCACCTCAAGTACCTCCTTCAGATCCCTCAGAAGGCAGTGAGGAGTGTAGTCAGAGCAGAGGGGTGCTCATGGCCAGCCAGCCAGTGGGGACTGATGGACTGCAGCTGGCAATGGAACAGGGGAACAAGCCACAGGTTACTGCATCCAGCCATCTGGGTCAGGTTTGTCACAGGAAGCTCAGTGGGCCGGGGCCACCCCTGCAACTGCTTCTGCTTGATGCTCACTGGGAGCTGGGTTTTTCTTCCTCCCAAGAGCAGCCTATCCTTGACCTTAACTTTGACAAGTTGCAACACAGAGGAAGAGTTCTTTTAGTTGTATTAATCCATGCAAGGAGTCAAGAAAAAAAATCACACGAAGAGTCTAACTTTTTTTGAGCTTATCTATATGAAGGAAAAAGATTCTGGTGACTGTCCAAGAATGTGGATCCTGAGTGAACTAGTAAGGAATATATTCTTGAACAAAAGTTAGGTGCTGCTAGTTTTCTATCCAAGTCAACAACTACAAAAAATATAACCAATTGTCAAGTGGTTAACATAAAAATGTTTTAGTGCTGAACTTATGATAAGTAAAACTTGATTTCTTTTCAGGGGACTAAAGTGGCTAAAATGTTATTATATTAAATGCTTATATATACATTTACTGAGGATACAGTGATGTTCCCCTCCTCTCTAACCCCATGCCTTTCAATTAGGGCAGTTCTGTGATTCTCAATCTTTGTATCAGAGAGCTTGCTAAAGCACAAATTGCTGTCCCCCCACCCCCAAATTTATGATTCAGTACTTTGGAGTGGGGCTTGAGAAGCTGCTTTTCTAACACGTTCCAAGGTCTGCTGGGGACCACACTGGGAGACCTGCTGGGACAGGCAGTCATCTTTGAAGGTAAGTAGAAATAGAGCTCTCCTTTCATCAGTATTGAGTGGTTTGCAGGAAGCATTATCTGAGGTGGTGCTGTGAGTTTGCAGATGTGGGTGATTAGGGAATTAAGGGTAAGGCCCAAATCCCAGAGCTGAAGGGCTCTGGATGGTGGGAGGGGAAGAGCCTAAGAGACTTAAGGCAATGGGAGTGAAAGGCAGATTGAGGGATTCAAGTGAGAGGGAGAAACCCAACTTGACAGGGATCTCACTGCCATGTGAGGTGGTTGCTTTATTGAGTTTGATCGCTGAGGTGGTGACAAGAGCTGTACCTAAAACAGATGGATCGGACCCTGAAGGTTTGATTGTAGTCCCTTCTGTATTGAATAGCAGAAATGGACAAGTTCTTTGAACTTTCATAATGATCCTCAGTTTCTTTGACAGTGTGTATTAATCGCCAGATGGAGACCTCTTTCTTTTGGGCAAATAAGGTCATAAAGATAAACTGTGACAATTCAGTGGCCACATTTCTTTTATTTTATCGATATGGTTGGAATCTAAGTTGAACATAAGATGTACACAGCTTTTTCTTCTGCAGAATTCTCAGACATGATTTTTGATGTTTAAGTTCACATGGAAACATCAAGGCAGAAAAAGGATGCAATTTTTAAACCCAATTTTTACACTCCATTTGGTTATAATTAATATTCTATTTTGATTTAAAAAATTAAAATCTTGCCATATATAGGTGAATAGAATATGCTCATGAAATCATTGGGATTCTCCCTTCCACCTGTGGTCACTAGCAAAAGAATGCCCAAGTCTATTTTAAAAGCCTATTTTAGAGGGATGGGGAATCAAACACACGGTGATGGAAAGTGAGCTGATTCTGGGTGGTCAGCATATAATGCGATGTATAGACAATGTAATGTAGAACTGTACACCTGAAGACAATGTAGTTGATATCAATTAATGTCACTCCAATAAATTTAACAACAACCACAAAAAAAGCCTATTAAAAAAAATATTTTCAATGGAATAGCACTAAATGGGAATTATGACTCCTCCTATGAGATGTCAGTTATTAGGAGAAACACTATTAAAATCCCCACATACCTCCATGTGAGCAATCTTCAGGAAGTAATATTTTATGGTAAACATTTTTAATAAACAGCAGCATAAAATAATCAGTGTTTAATATCATCTCTGGTGTGTGAAATACAAATGCATTATATCCTTAATATAAAATAGCCTTTCAGTCATTACAATTCCATGCTTGTCTATTTTAAATGCCCATAATAACAAATCAAACATTAAGTAATACAGTGATTAAATGCATGCAGTGAAAATAAGAAAAGATATGGTAGGGCAAGATATCTGAGTATTGCCATTATATATTTGAAGAAAATTTATATTGAGTTAAAAACAAATAAACAAAGGAAACAAGGAAACAGACCAGATATAAAAATGCAGAGATATATTTTCACTTCTGTGATACAAACCATAAACATAGTTTTGTGCAAAAAAAGAAAAGATCTGAAAATAAAGTCATTTTACAAAAAAAAAAAACATTGTCAACAAAGCAAAAGATATTTTCAGTTTGTGAAAATAATACTATTTTTAATACAAATGGGACTGTGCTATGTACTATCACAGTGCTATTATAAAATACATTATTACAAGTGGTTTTGAAATTTAGTTTGCTCACCCTTAATGACTTCAGTAATTATAAAATGTTTAAAATAAATGTTATAGTTCTTTATAAAAAACTAACTTGAATTTATTTTTTAAACCATAGCAGTGTTTTTCCAGAGTAAGTATTTTACTGGCTCATGGAATGCTAATTTCCCTTTAAGGGACTCCTAGAAAAACTCAGATTCACTGAAAATTGTGTTTACTTACAATAATAAATATTCTTGGAAAACAATTGATTGTCGTATGATATACAAAATTGTGGTTTGAATCTTCATTATTAAACAGTTGCATAGCAACAAAAGGATACAAATATTTTCTTCTACCTAAAGTTAAGAAATGTAACTTCTGAATCAGCTTATTTATGCCACAAAAAGGTCTTACTTTATCTCTGAATAAATCTGGATATAGCCAATGCTTTAAGTTCACAGTACCTATAAGTCCATGTTTGTTGTTTGAAGATTCAGTGTTTGGGAAAATTGCAACATATTTTGGTAAATATATTTCCTTGGTTTCTCATCCTAATTGTATGAAAATGAACTGAAACATCAATGTGCTTCTAATTCTCTTACATTCTCCATCAAATATCATTTCCAGGAATTACTTTATATCCTGTAAGTTTCTTTCTAAGTCTCTTTAGCTGTAAAATACTTTACAAAATTAAAAATGAGAATTTGAGACATTGTTCTTAGAATAAAGGAGCTATTTTTCATCAAGAGAAAAATCAAACATAACATTCCTTTCTATATAGAACTTGAAACCCATAAGAATTCTAAACTTGGCAAAAGAGGGTTAGCAGGTAAATGGCATGAGATGTACATTAGATACCTCCCTCTAGTTAAGGCAAAAATTATCAACTGCTCCTATTTACCAGTTTAAACAATTCAGTTCATGCTAATCTTTGAAGTGAAAACTCAGTACGGTACTTGTTTGTTTTTTGTTTTTTTTAAAAACCTGATATTTTACAAAATAGAATTCATAGTCTTTGGATTCCACCTAACTCTATGAATAAATTGGCATAAATCTTGGTGCTGGAATAAAATCTGTGAACATTTCCAAATCAGGAAAAAAAAAAAAAAAAAGTGAGAGAAACTTTAACTAGGTATTGGTGTTCTAGTTTCCTACTACCCCAAAGTCCGCTGATGGTGAGCAACCCTATACCTGGGACAACCCTATAAGCAGGAGGCTGCAAGCCCTGATGAGCTGGTCTGCAGTCTCACTGCTATTCTTCACTGTTTTTGGTCCAGGGAACCTCCTGTGAGGCGGTCCCCACCAGAACCCTTGTTCCCCTCCCATGGATGCTGGCTGATCTAGGCCGAGGGGCCAGTTTCCTGACTGTGCTTCCTTTGGTGCCTCTTGTTAATGCAATGAAGTAAGCTATCAATTCCAGCAGCCACACTTAACCTTCTTATGATCTGATGCCCTTTGTTATTTCAAAGGCTTGTAAACACACTGTGAAAAAAGAAAATGTAGGAAAGGCCTTCATAACTAAGAGATTCTCAAAGAGCTACACACTCTGCACCTTCCCCCAAAAGCCCCACTGTGTAGATAAGGGGAATTTACACTTGTCTTATGGCTCAATTCCATCTGGGATTTCAATTTGGCCTAAGGTTTCCTCATGGATTCTGAACATCACTTCCATACAAAAATGCAGAGAGTCTAAACTGAATGAACATAATTCCTGAACATCTGTCCTGAAGAAAAGACAGCAGGTAGACAAATGCTACGGTATATACACTCTGGGGAGAGACCAGTCATGGCAACTGAAGGTGACATACAAACAAGTACCCTTTGACTATCCTTTTTGGTTTGATGCTTAATCACAATGATCTTTTCCTCTTTGCTGGTTTGCAATTTTCAGGACTGGAAACCAGATGTACCAATTCCAATGCCATGGCATACACCCCGATGAGGCGTTAATCCCACAATGTTATTTTTTCTGGCCAGTGTCTGCCCTGCTTGGAAAGACACAGTTAAACTTCACAGAAGATACTTGTTGCAATGTCTGCTAAATGAGAACCTTACTTTAATAAAAACATTTGGATATAAATCTTTTCTACGGATTTCTGGGTTTCCTTGTATACCACATTTACAAGACTTGTGCATTTTACAGTTCTGCAGAAATCATAGATTCGGTGTGTCCATGAATATTGGAGTCTCCTAGCAAAGACGGTTGCTTTGAGTCTATTTTGTAGGGTTTTTGAGATTTGTTCCCAAAAACGGTGATACCCATCCCACCGGGATGATTTGGAATTGACATGTGTGGTAGTAAAGGAATATTTGCTTCCTGATTGGATCCTGACGAGGGCAGGCTGGTCACATGACCCGTGCTAGTCGACCCACTGGCACTGCTTGGGGACCGACTCTTGGGAGGCGGGCAGTGCTGAATCACTCGGGGAGGGCCTGTGGGCTGATAGTGGGCAGCAGGAAATGCTGCGTATCCAGGAGGTATTGGGTATCCATTGATGGGGATGAATCTCTGGTTCTGAGGTATTGGTGGACCGATGAAACCAGCAATCTGACCCTGTGGTGTGATGCCCTGGCTTGGAAACATGTAATTGGGATATCTGGGATTACTGAGATTACTCACTGGGCTGGCACTGAGGGAGGTTGTCTGCGTGGTGGCATTTCCTCCCGAAGGAGTAGTAGAGCTGGTGTGACTTGACAGGCCTTCCCAAGACCGAAGGCGGACGTGAATATCTTTAAATCTTGGTCTCCTGGAAGGAATCTCGTTCCAGCACTCTGTCATGAGGCTGTACATTCTGGGTGGGCAGTCTTCGGAGCATGGTAACAGCTGTCGTTTTCTCACCATTTCAATCACTTCCTGGTTGCTAAATCCATAATATGGCTGGAGTCCAAAACTGAAAATCTCCCACAAGACAACCCCAAAAGACCAAATATCTGAATCAGAAGAGAATTTGCCATACATGATGGCTTCAGGGGGCATCCAGCGAATGGGCAGCAAAGACTTACTTTGCACCCTGTAATAATCAGCGGAGTATATTTCTCTGGACAGCCCAAGGTCTGAAATCTTTACATGGAGCTGCTCTCCGATTAAAATATTGCGTGCTGCAAGGTCCTTATGGACGAAGAAATGACTGGAGAGGTATTCCATGCCAGCTGCGATCTGGATCGCAATGTGCAGAAAATCTCCATGATCCAGGCTGGACTTCACAGTTCCATCTTCATCACTGCTACAGCCAACATCAGAATGTGGGGAGCGCATGATGAGGAACTCGTGGAGATCTCCGTGATTCATATACTCAAAAAGCATGCACACAGGTTGTTCCTGAGTGACAGCACCTAGAAGGCAGACAATATTGGGGTGGTGGAGCTCAGCCATCAGGGAGGCTTCCTGTTGAAATTCTGTCCATTGCTGGGGGTTGTTATAGTCTTTTAAGGTCTTTATAGCCACTAACTGAGCATGGTCCATGCCTGGGAGATAGAGGTGGCCCTTATAGATCTTTCCAAAGGCACACTCGCCCAATTCTTCCATAAAACGTACAGCAGAAAGGGGCAGCTCCTTAGCCTTGCTCTGCATGAAAGAAAGAAGAAGTGTGGTTTAAACATTTCTGAAGGCTCCTTCTTGGCATCTGGCAGGAGGAGTGAGGCATATAGAGAAAGATTCTACAAATCAGATGAAACAAAATATTGTAGGTCTCTAAATTTTTTAAATTGTTGGCTGCAACTTGGAGGAGGTGTCACGGGTAACTTTCTGTCCACCACTCCCCTATCCTGTCATCTACACCCTCTGCCCCGACAACGGTTTCCTGCCATTGCTTAGCGTCTTGCTACTCAAAGTGTAGTCTCAGGACCAGCAGCACTAACATCACTCAAATCTGACTACAAACAAGGACTCTTGGGCCCACCTCCGACCCACTGCATCAGAATGAGCATTTAACAGGCCCCCAGTGATCTGAGTGAACATTAAAGTGTGGAAGTACTGGGGCAGACAACAGAGCCTTAACTCGTAGCCTGACACTGAGAAGGCTTGTGATTTGGCCCTAACCTGCCTACCCTTGTGATTGCATCACTTTAGTTAGGAGGTCTCCTCGTTGTCCACGCACATTCTTGCTTAATGCCTTTGCTCCTGCAAGGTTCTCCTGTTCCTAAGGGATTCTGATTGTGTGAAAAGCCAGAGGAAACAAAGTGAAAGAGTTCCCTCCTGCAGGGCTCACAGAAGTGGGGAGGTTTGGAATGTGCTCCTCTCTACTCATCAGATACTTGCTTGCTCTGAAACTCCCTGCCTGCCCACTTTGGTCTGTGCCTCCTCTGGAGTCCTTTTGGCTTTATAGTTTGAATGCCACTACATGTGAGGGGCAGTGTAGCGGCTGGTTATATGCATGACCCATACAGCCAGACAATGTGATTTGGAATCAATCCTACCTCCTCCACTTACCAGTGCCTCAATTCCTTCATCTATAAAATGGGATAATAAGACAAAGCTGGGATGGCTCAGCTGGTTAAGCACTCGTTTTGCAGCCCCTGGGGACCGAGGATTGAATCTGGCCCTGGCCCATGCAAACCCATATGCTGAACTGCAGTGGGCTTTCCAAGTAGGAGGCCCCCAGTTCAGTTCTCCTGGCTCGAGGGGGCGTGCCTCCCATGTGGGAGGCCCCCAGCCTAGTTCCTGCCCTGTGCGGCCCCCGCCCACCTGTGTGGAATGAAACCATGTTGAAAGCTGATGACCTACAACTATGGTCGAGATTGCTCTGGGCCCTCCC
>PVKE010052589.1:0-10305 GCA_004027555.1 Craseonycteris thonglongyai
GGTACAATATTTTTCCTTCTTTAAATTTGATGAAAATTTTATTTTTATTAAACAAACATTCTTAAGCTTTTTCTAGTGCTTCCCTTAAAGAAATATTTGGAATTACTCTTTTTCGTATAACCGTGGGAGGGAACTTAAGGTGGATCAAGTGCTCACTTTACTATTAAAAAACGTGTGCTCTTACTCTTCTGTTGTTAAATCAAAAGAATGAGTTGCTAGGATGTTATGTTTAATGCCTATTTCTACAGTCCAACTTCTGAAATATCACCATTGAAATTGACATGTAATTAGTTCACTGTAAAATTAATTTATATCTAGTCTTGAAGAGAGAGTCAAAGAGAATATCCATGGTTTAAAAATTGAGACTCTTTGATTTGTGTATTGTGGGCATAGTGATATTTTCTTTTTATCACTAGTATTAGAAGGCTTCAAGGAACCTTAAAGGTTAATCATATTGTTAGTTTTATTATGGAGTGGTTAAATTTCAAGGTGCTAGATTTTTTAAATATCCATGATACCAAGGTAAGTCCAAATGGTTAGCTCTCATCTCTCTGCCCTTGGGTTTCACTTGTGTCTACCTCTAAATCAGTATTGAAAGGACAAGTCTACAAACACTTCAGAATCTTTGATTCACAGAAGTAAAATATTAATTGATGTTATTCAAAGTCAAATATCAATTAGAACCATAATAATCAAAGTATAGTTTAACAAAAGTAATAATAGATACATTTATGAGGTTTTTATTTATTTTTATTAAATTTATTGAGGTGACACTGGTAAGTAAAAGAACATAGGTTTCAGGAGTACAATTCTACAATACATCTTATATGTGTTGCATTGTGTGTTTACCACCCAGAGTCAGTTCTCCTGCCATCACCATATTTTTGGTTCCTTAACCCCCTCCCCTAACACCCTACACCTTTACCCTCAAGTAACCTTTAAACTATAGATTGTGTTCATGAGTTTTGTTCCTTTGTACTTTCAGTTTTATATTTCACATATGAGGTAAGTCATATGGTTCTTAATTTTTTTGGTCTGGCTTATTTCACTTGGCATAATGATCTCAAGGTCCATCCATGTCGTTGAAAATAACAGCATTTCATCTTTTCTTATGGCTGAGTGATATTCCACTGTGTATGTGTACCACAATTTCTTTATCCAGTCATCTCTCAAGGGACACTTTGGTTGTTTCTATGTCTTGGCAATCGTGAACAGTGCTATAATGAACATTGGGGTACATATATCATTGTGGACTAAAGTTTTCAAAAGTTTTAAGTAGATAAGCAGAAGGGGGGTTTGCTGGGTCATATGGTAACTTTAATGTAAAAGTAGTTCAGAGGTGAACAGTGAATACTTTATTTCAAATTTTTACATGAAAAAAATCCTAGAAAATGGACCATTATTTGTATTTTTTCTTAACCTTCAGTAGATTTGTCAGACAATGTGAGGCTTGACTAATTCTTCACAATTAATTACAAAAACAGGGCAGCAACATACCAAGCCTCATGAAGTTGGCACCTATCTTCAACCACTTTATGGATTTATATGACTACTCACCTTTCCACATATGTTAAGTCCCTTTAACCAAGCATTGTATCTACCATACCCAGTTGCTCTCTCCAAGGTCTATCTGATTAAATATTAAAAACATAAACCAACTGTTATTTTCTATGTGAAGGACACTCAAACTGCCCTGAAAATTAACACTGTTTTATTGTGGCTCAAGTTTTTGAAATCTTGCTTAACAATAAAAGAACATAAATATTTCCTAGGGTAAAAAAAAAAGAGAGAGATTTAATAAGTAAAAAGTATATTTCCACATTATATTGTTTGTTTTAATCAGCATTTTCCTATAAATTTTTTGGACAGTTATGGTCAGTGTATGCAAAATTTTCTGGGAAGAAAACTTTCCTGGATCCTCTTCTGAGATATGAAAACACCTTGTGCTTTATGTCATGTACACTTTTTATCTCACCATTAGACTATTATTTTTTTAATTGCATGAACCATGTCATACCTAACTTGTATTTTGATAGCAAAAGCTTGGTACACGTTTGATTTTCAATGAATGCATAAATGCATGAAAGGCTAAAATAAATTCCAAAGTATGTCATTTTGCTTGAAGGTGCCTTATAAATTTTTTTGCCTTTGAAATATTTAATCTAAATACATCCAAATAGAGAGTGAGAACCATCTCAAATGAGTCCAAAATGAGATTCAGTTATAAACAAATAAACAAAAAAACAACAAGATATAAAGATGAATCAAAGTTAGCCTTGAGCAAAATACATAGCGTGTCTGTTCACCACTTAGTGACCTGAGATGTTATTTAGACCCTCATATTTATTCTGGTAGAAATTCTTGGGTACAGATTTTTGGAAACCAACTTGATAAACTATATATGTTATCTTGGTAAATTATTTTATACATAAAGCTTTTGATGTCGTGTTACTCTGTCTAAGCCGAAAGCCAAATATATAAACAATTGTTCAACAACAAAGAGGTAATAAATTTATTCCATGGAAAATCAGGGAGTTTTTATAATTTCTATGAAAGTGTTAATGTGATATTATTATAGGCAAAAAAAATTATACATACATTGACCATAGCTGTCCAAAAATGTCTATAGAAAAGTGCTGATTAAAACAAAAATATGTAGAATATTTTTCACTTATTAAATCTTTTTTTTAAAACTAGAGCAAATTCTTAAAGATTTATTTATTTTTTATTGTATTGAGAGAATGTGACAGAGAGAGAGAGAGAGAGAGAGAGAGAGAAGTGGGGAATGCCCAGATTAGTCTCCACAGTTGTGTGTCATTAGTTTTGACATAGTTTCATTCCACACAAGTGGATGTGGGGCTATGTGTGGCAGGCACTGAATTGGGGACCTTCTGCATGGGAGGCGAGGACATTCACCACCATCCTGGTAGTTACCAGTTGAATAGCAGCTCAGTACATGGGTTTGCATGGGCTGGGGCAAGAATTTGATCCCCAGACCTTGAGGTTGCAAGGTAAGTGTTCAACCAGTTGAGCTATCCTGGCATCCCGAAACTAGAAAAAAGTTATGTTCCTTTATTGTTAAGTGAGATTTTTAAAACTTGAGCCACAATAAAATGCACTATAATCTTCAGGACATTTTTCTTAAAACAGTTCTAAAATAACAAGTTAGAATGGAAGTCAGGGAACAACAGTTTTCACAGTTCCCTCAGTAAATCTATGATGCCAGAAAGGTACCTGTGTGTTTGCATGTAGTGGGCAATGTGCAAAATCACAGGCCCCCACTCCAATTCAATCAGAACAACGCTACTTCCATCTATTTTATTTATTGTGGTTCTATAAAATGTTCGGTTTGAAATAAGAATTCTACCACTAAAATCAAAAAAGTTTGAAAAATATAATTTTAGCACAAACTTTTTACAGGTGAAGCTATTGAGGCTTGGAAAGACCAAGTGACCTACTGTTTTACACTAAGCTTAATGGAAGTGGTGTAAGATATTTTAGTCCTCTTACTATTCCAAGTTTAGCATGTTTTCCATCACACCTAAAAACATGCTTTCTCTGAACTACCTCATCATCATCCTCTATAAACCACACATTACTTTATGCCCAAAGAAAAATCATATCAACTTAACATAAAGTCTTAAGTGTCAAGTGATGACCTGTTTTATTTCTCTCTCTCTTTCCCTCTTTTTTTTTAAAGATTTTATTTTATAGTTTGACAGAGAAGGAGAGAAGGGGGAGGAGGGACCAGAGCAGTCTCCACAGCCATACATCAGCAGTTTTGACGTAGTTTCATTCCACACAGGTGGATGTGGGGCTTCACAGGGCAGAAACTGTGCCAGGGGCCTCCCACATGGGAAGCACACCCTGTTCAAGATATGGGTCTGCATGGGCCTGGTCAGGACTTGATCCCTGGACCTTGTAGCTGCAAAGCAAGCTTTCAATCTGTTGAGCCATCTGGGTATCCTCAAGACCACTTAGTTGATTAACTCATTTAAACCCAACCAGTGCATGAAAAGTTTCTTCTGAAAGGTAAATCCACTCTTTCTAAAACTCAACAATCTCCTCTTACACAGTGAAAGTGAATTTGCACATATTCAACAAATTAAAAACAGTAGAGAAAATTGAAGTTGGTTATATAAAATATTACTTTTATTATCAAACCACAACGTGCTGAAATGATATTTTTGATACTACATCATTTTTTAAAAATCAACTTTAGAGATATAAAGTAAAATGCACCAATTTTAATTGCACAGTTCAACAAGCCTTAATAAATGTATATACCTGTGTAACAAATCTCCCAGTTTAGAGAGAGCACATTTTCATTACACCAAAAACTTCCCTCATGCCCCTTTCCAGTCAACCTCACCGTTACCCCAAACTTAAAACAACCATTGATCTTTTTGTTAGCAAAGGTTAGTTTTGCCTTTTTAATAATTAGCTAGCATTGAGGCTACTTTCCTATTGTTCCAAAGGCATCTGGTTACTAGTGTGTTATATAGATTGTACCATTTTCATGAAAGCAAATCAGGCAATAGCTGGCTATTCAGTTATGATATTGAACAAAGGTCTTAAGCTGAATAATTCAGAGCAACTGACACAATAGTAAGTAGAGTTTTAAACAACAGCAAAGAGGTTAAGCAGTCTATTGATATACTTTTTTAAAAAGTTAAATGTGGATTTGAATACAAATCTTTAAATCAATTTTATATGAATTTGAGAGACAAAGAAAAACAATATTATAGAAGGCTGTTTAATTGAATTGTTATTCAGTTATGAGCCACACAAAATGTTAGGACTGAATATTAGTCTATCATCCCAAAATTTACAGAGTTGGCTGCAGGGAATGTGGTCTTTATCCCTAATATTGAAATGGGTTGGATCCAAGTAGAGCGCCTAGTATTTTTCTTTTTTTTTAAGATTTTATTGTTTTTGACAGAGACAGAGACAGAGAGAAAGGGGAGGGCCCAGAGCAGTCTTCATAGTCGTACTTCATCAGTATTTGACATGTTTTGTTCCAAACAGGTGGGCAGGGGCTGCACAGGGTGGGAGCTGAGCTGGGGGCCTCCAATATGGGAGCATGCCTCAGTTCAGTATATGTGTCCACACGGGCCAGGGATGGGATTCGATCCTTGGTCCCAGGTGCTGCAAAGCAAGAGCTTACTTAGCCCATTGCACCATCCCAGCTTCCCCATTAGTATTTTTCTTAACCAGCATTTTACATTGTTTTACATTAGAGAGGACAAATTCTCACTTTTTAGGTAGAATATATACTTTAAAATATGCCTTACTTTGAAAATAATTATGACTATCCGTATAATACCAGGAGAAGAAAATTTATAATAAGATATGAAATTATATTGCATCCTTCCCAACTTCTCATACTACAATATTACCAATTGGTTTTCAAGATTTTCTCTTACTGCAGCAACTTAAAAATAATTTCAATATAATTTTTTTTTTTTGCCTGCTGTTGCGTTGTGATTCTTTCCTCTGTTGTCACAAGTATGAATATCAGGTAATGGGCACCATTCAATTTTGTGCTTAGTATTTTTCCTGGGGTGCCAGTTATAGGAAAAATGTATGCATTAAAACAAGTGTAATAAAAAGCAGTTCTCTTTATAATTTTAGCCCTGCTGCTATATTGATGGATACAATCTCTAGCACATACTCCAGGTGGCTTCTAATGCCTGACTCCCTGCAGAAGCCTCTATTTGCACATCTTAAACCACTTATTGAATTTGAACAGGATTTTTCAGCCTAAGTGCAATAATAGCATTTACTTGTGTAATATTTGTAAATCCTGGCTTTATGTTTTACTCATCAAACCATTGTCAGAAGATATTCACCAGTGCCTTTGTGCATCACCAATCCTTTTCTTTGAATTAGATGGTATCCATTTTGTGTGACTAAAAGGTGTATTGATAATTATATTTCTATAATTGTTGGCATGAACAACAAAGAGCAATTCAATTAATCAGCCTTCTCTAATGGTGTTTTTCTTTGCTTCTCAAATTAATATAAAATTAATTTAAAGCTTTTGTATTCAAAGTTCACAATGTTTAAACTCTAAAAATATATGTGCATCAAAAGGCTCGGCTCAACTTGTTTGTTGTTGTTTAAAACTCTGCTTACTACTGTATCAGTTGTTTTGAATTATTGTGCTTAAGACCTTTGCTCAGTATTGACAAACACTTTGGTATGACACCCTGTACTTTGCACAATTCCAGAATTTATTGTTATGGATGGGAACTAGAGATGACCAAAGCATACACCTTCTTTTGTTTTGAAGTGTAATATAGCATAGCAACTCCAGGCAAATATTTTGCTCTGTCCTTGTATGCATGTAACATAAATTTTGGAAGTTCCTAATATAACCAATACATCTACTCATATAAGGTCTGTCTGGAAAGTATCCAGCCACATAACAGTTATCATTATATTGACAATGGCTGGATTTTTTTCTAGACAGCCCTTATATATGTAGATTATGTAACTTTTAAGAGACTTGCTAATAGATTAGCTCACCAATTAGTAAAAACAACAAACAACTATGATTTATAGGCAATGTCCCATAGGTGATCAGGTTGCTGAACAACAAAGAAACCTTATTTTGTAAGTGTATGTCACCAGAATTAATTGCACATCAACATATTTGTAGCTTCAGTCTCTGGACTTAAGGAGTTCAATCTCTGAATGGTAGGGTTTATTTCATCTGAAGTATTTTACCTAGTGAACATAGTCACTATTCAGAAGCACTATATGTTGAGGATTAAATCTCAGCATTTCTGTATCCTCTGTACCAAATAGTCACAAGTATTCTCTTGTTGAGTGATGTTTGTGAGTTGTTATTCCAGAGCAGTTAGCTTGAATTGTGACCTGAATTCAATTACATGCATATGCAATGTTGATTATTACAACAGGGTACTCTGAAGGGTAGTAGGGAGATAGAGTAACAAGAACAATGACCTAATGACTGCATTTAGCTTTGGAGTGGGCTTACATCAGTGTTCTTCACTGTAAGTCCCCAAGGCATAAAAGTTAAGCATGCCTGAGTGGCAGTGGACTGGATATAATAAACTAAGAAACCATTAGACATCCTGTGGGTCAATAATTCTTTAGCGAAGAAGGATTTTCATCCTGAGAAGAACTATTCCTTTGCCAGTAGTACCATCTGCCAGTCTCAATGTTCACTTTCTGAATGATACTAAAATATAGTCTACTTTGTTAATTTTATACCTTCAAAGTTATCAAAACATTCATTAAGTACAGAAATTTGAGTTAATTCTGTTTTAGAACCATTGGGAGTCCTTTGGGGAACCCACAAATAAGTCATAAGTCAAGCCAACAAATAAAGTATAAAAAATTTAAGCATGACACTTTTTAGTTATACAAAATCCTCACATTTTATATCATGTGCTAAGTGCACATGGCTATGCATGTACTAATTTACACAGCCTTTGTAATAAAAGCATTTATAGATGTGTGGGACTTTTAAAATATAAAATGGATTAAGATTTCAGCTTTCAAAGTCATTTGTATATGATTATAAAGTCTGTTAAATTACACAGCCAAGCATTTATATCTGGCTCTCTACATTCTGAAATGACTATTTGTTACCTATTTTACCACCATATCCTCCTTACTACTCAGTCATAAGTTGCCTGAAATTTATCAATTATAATTACCAAACCATACTATTTGTTAAAATGAAGTCACATGTCACAGGGATATTAAGTACAGTATGGGGAATGTAGCCAATCATATTATAAAAATTATGTATAGTGTCAGATGGGTACTAGACTTACTAGGGTGATCACTTCACAAACTATTAGTATACAAATGCCTAACCAGTATGCTGTACACCTGAAACTATTAATAATATAAAATTTTTTTTTAAAGAGCAAGATTTCAGGATAGGTAAATTGAGCCAGTAAGGACTTCACATTTATTCCTGCTGAGTCTCATCCACATCAGAAATAAATTTTAAATAAAATTTCTATTTTTTTCTGGCTGATGGGTACAAACAAATCAAGAGACAATGGTTTCAAAGTAATATATTCTTTACTATTTTGAAAATTCCAGAATACTGATCTCCTTAAATCAGAGCCATTAGACATTGATAACCTCACCTACTCACTTGTCACAATCCTTGCTTAGGACAGGATGGCATTTCTGTGCCATTCCCTTCTCACATGACTGTCATTTAAGAAAACTATATATGGTGATAGAAAGCAAGCTGATTCTGGATGGTAAGTGCATAATGCAGTGTATAGACAGTGTGATGTAGAATTGTACACCTGGAAACAATGTAATTGATATCAATCAATGTCACCCCAATAAATTTAACAATTAAAAAAAAAAAAGAAAACCTTCTGACCAACTTGTCAGTAATAAAAGCTGCCTTTGTCTTAAAACATAAAATAAATAAATAAATAAGAAAACTACCCAGACAAATTTTATTGTATATTCTTGGCACTTGTGTATTTCTAGTCACCCCATAGATATTGCTTTGCCTACTTTCTCCACAGTCTCGTGATGGTGACTGTCAAACACATCAAACTTTTTGCATAGACAGGTCAGCACGTCTTTTTAAGATGAACGCACTCATTGCCTCATTATCATTCAGCAAGGCAGAGGAGAAAAATTGCTTCTCATTCAGAATAGCCTAGACAAATGGCTGTTTTCTCACTAAAGACCAGTGAGCAAAAATAGGAGGGTAGAACCCTATAATTACTCCAGTGTCACAAGCCACAGCATTATAGACAAAATATCATAGCAAGAGCCACCATATGTTGAGATACGCTTGGGAGGACTGATTTAACTGCCACTACAACCAAATTTGTTATTTGTGGGAATTCTTATGAAATACACTTTATCACTATGGGACCCCTACTTTTTCTTAAAACACAGTAATGTCTCACAATATTTATAAAACACAGTAATGTCTCACAATATTTAAGGAAGAAGAGTTTCAAATCCTGATTTTAGTTATGGGTTTTTGAAAATCAATCACCTTCCAAAACACATAAATACACACATGCATGTATACACAGTCATCAGACTAAACAATGCAGAACTTACACATTCACCCGAACAGCAGATTTTATTGACCATGAAATTTCCATTCTATCTGGAGCAGTATGAGCACTAGCTTTATTCTAACCATGCAGCTCCTTATGTTTGTAGTCAAATACTCATATCTAGTTCTTATCGTTGAGTTGTGAGTGTAACCTGTCATTTACAGGCTACATCATTTAATAGTCCATTTAAAACCTCCACAGCATATTCCTTTTCACTCACCCATGATGGCTCGCAACATTCAATATGATGGTTGTCCCACCAGCCTGGGTCCAGGTGACTCACATGATCAAAGCATTACTGCCAACCCATAATGGATATAGAACATGAACAATGTTGTTTGGAGTTCCTAAATTTTAGCATTTTTATTCCAACATTGCCTAGTTTTTCCTAATAGATATAACAAGCTTTGCTAAGAAAAATTCAGTGAAAGCAAAGTCATTATTTAAAAGGTATCCAGTTTCATTGTTTTTATTTTTCTAAGGTTTAATTTTTATCTTTCTTATATTAACCCTACAAGAGGTGATCAAGAAATTTGCTAAATCAAGTAGAAAGATAAAATAAAAACTTTTTATCATATTTTATTTTCAATATATTTACCCTTCACCCCAATATACTTTTCAGATCTTTCAATAAGTTTATTTAAACACTCATTTAAAAAAGTTTTGTTTTAGCCCTCAAAATATGCTGAAATTACATATTATGTCTGCAAATTTCTTCCCTCGAAGCTGTTTTTCATATTTGGTTACAAATAACAATCAGAAAGAGCCAGGTCTGGATTGTATGGAGGTTGTATAATGTTTAAAAGCCACAGTTGTGGAGAGTAGCCAATGCAACACTGCTCTTGTGCATGGGCATGTTGTCATGCAAAAGCAGCAACCCTTTGGTCAATTTTCCTCTTCTTTTCTCGGTCACAGATTCTTTTGACTGTTTTCAGCAGACTGGAATAGTACTCTACAGTTATCATGGCACTCTTATCTTTGTATAAAACTGTAGCAGTGATTTTCCTAGCCAATTGCAACACCTTGAACTTCTTAGTGGGTGGTGTACCCTTTTCATGCCACTGCATGGACTCCTGCTCTGACTTGGGCTTGTAAGGAGAAACCCCAGTTTCATCTACACTGACTATCTAGTTAAAAACTTTATTTTTGTTGTCTCTACAGAGGGCCAAAAACTGAATATTCGATGCACTGTTGTTTTTCAAGTTGCATAAGCATTCTC
>PVKE010052590.1:0-10291 GCA_004027555.1 Craseonycteris thonglongyai
CAGCCCGCCCTCGATCCAGCTCCACTTTGACCGTAGTCCCCCAATCCCCCTTTGTTTTTGCCAGCCCCGGGCCGCGCTCCGAGTCTCTGTCCCCGAACCGCTGCTTCCCTTTTCCTCGCCCGCTCTCCCCTTTTTTCTCTAACCTTTGTGTGTTGTTCCGTGTTGTGTGGTTCTCTTAGTTGAGGTTTCTTCTCAGGGTGTCCCCTGTGGATTCCCCTCTGTTCACAAGGCCCTTCCCAGGCAGTTATCGGCATTCTCCTCTCATGCTGCTATCTTTGATCTCCATTTATTGTTTTTTATTCTCTACAATGACAAGCATAAGATACAAATGTATCAAAATTTTTAGAGATTTAATTCTGTTATTGACAGAGAATGAGAGACAGACAGAGAGAGACAGAAAGAAGGAGGAAGACCCAGAGCAGTCTCCATAGTTGTACATCATCAGTTTTTGACATACGTAGTTTAATTCCACATAGGTGGCTGGGAGGCTGCGCAAGGCAGAAACTAAACTGGGGATCTCCTGATTGGGAGGCACATCCTCGTGAGCTAGAGGCGAAACTGAGGTCTTCCCACATGGGAGGCTTGCCCCAGTAAAAATATAACTGGGGGCCACACCCCATTTCAGCATATGGGTCTTCACAGTCCAGGGCTGGGATTCGATCCTTGGATCCCTGGGCTGCAAAGCGAGCAATTAACCCACTGAGCTATCCTGGCAACTCCACAAATGGACCAAATTAAAGTGTTGTACATACTTTATTCCAAGAAATCCCTAAACCATAACCAATCTCCCTTCAAAGATGAGAAAACAAGGGTTTCATGTTAAACTAGTGATTTATTTGATCATTCATCCGAGAAAGGACACAGAGTCAGCATTCAAACACAAGGATTCTAATGATTTATGGCCAAGGGTGCTTTGTGCCACAACATTTCTTATTGGGGAACATGTAATAGAAAACCCTCATGCTTAAATAGGAACAAAATTAGAGCCCACGATCATAAGACTAAACTTGTGAACGTTCTATAGAAATAAATTTATGAGGTAGGTTTTAGCTATTATGATAAGATCAGTTACTTGATATTACCGTATTTTCCGGCATATAAGACGACCGGGCGTATAAGATGACCCCCTAATTTTATAGGCCTAAACCTATGTTTTAACTGTAAAATTAGGGGGTCATCTTATACGCCCGGTCGTCTTATATGCCAGAAAATACGGTATTTCTATGATTTAGTTTATAATCATTGAATGACTTGAATCTTTGCTATAAACTATTGCATTTGTTTAAACATATTTTATTATATTCATAATTGGTATGAGCTGGAGTAAAAACATAGTAAAAAATAACACTGATTTAAAATTTAATTTTTAAAACCACATAGTAACGTTCACATGTTTATGAAAAACAGTCTTCGTAAAAATTCTAAATGTTAGCAAGTTTTTCTGAATTCCTTGCATTTATCATGTTAAAAGGATTGGTAAAATTTGGTCCACTGAACTGCAAAGCCACAGGTATAATTTCTATCCTTAACAGAGATTTATTTTGAATATTAAAAAATTTGCCTAAGAGCTCAGAATTAAATTCTAAGTCCCTTATTCTGTTTACTTAATTTGGTCTTTTCTCTGTAATTGAATAGTCTTCCTAATATACCTAAGAGACAAATCTCTGCCAAAGTCACTGATGATCACAATTTATCCATGTCCAGACATGACTTGCTTTTTTAAAAATATTTCTTCTAGAGAAAAGTAATCATCACCTTTTCTTGACTTTTCTAATCCTCTCTCCTAGTTTTGTTCCAATTTCTTTCAAGGAAAAGTTAAGAAAGTTCAGTTTTCTCGTATAAGGTTTTTTTCTATATACCTATAATGTTCTTATAGCACTCTTTCCAGGTATCATATACAATTAATGTCCAAGTAGATATGGTTTGATACATATTATTTCTCCTGAACTCTTACATTTTCGACCTGCTATAGCCCACAAAAAGAAATCTACTTCTTTAAGAGTACTCATTTACCTCTAACACATATCATACGTTAGCATATATCTGGCTATTATCTTATGCCTTTGATAACATAAAGACAGAATTATAGAACCCAAATAAAACAGGAATAAAAATCAAACAGCCTAACCACATTTATCATAGGTACAATGAAGGTCTGTTTAGAAGATTAAGAAAAGAACCTGAAATGGAGATTACTTGTGCTTTTGTCTAGACTATTTTATCATCCACACTAAAATTTTACTTTTTCACATACCATTGTCCTTCCTCCCTTTAGGAGTAATACATATACCACAAAAATAAGATATTATGCTAAGATTAGTCACCAAGCTCCTTTGTCTCTGTTTATTTGCTAGAAAGTGTATAAAATTAAAAATAGGAATATCAAGCTGATAAGCAGAGGCCAAAAGAAACTAGGATTAATCTAGCATAAGATTAAAATAAACTTTTCAAAGAGGTGATGGTTAATTGTAAATTACTGATTTCATGCCTTGGGAGAAATTAATACTTTCTGTTAGCCTCAGTTTCCTCATTTATGAAACTGGAATATAATATTTCTCACAAAATTTACAGGAATAAAAACACAATCTTGTTAAAATTAATAACTGAGTAATGTAAAGGTATATGAACTCAAGATCTTCATCTGAGAAAAATCCAAATATTTTCCTGATACTTTAAGTCATTTAAAAACATTTTCCCTAATTATCAAAGTCAAAAATGGGAACCTATCATTGTAGAATTGGAAAATTTTACTTATCATTACCCTCTCACCAGATTTCTTGTTTTTATTTTTATTTTTGACAGAACCTCATTTGTTAGATACAGAATGTCAACGTCTATAGTGTTGGTTTTAATTTTTTAATTTTCATTACTGAACCCCAGATATCCTATTTTGAAACCATAATCTTTCATGATTTACCTATAAATTATCTAACAATTAAAATTATCTTGAGAGATAAGTATTACTCATTGAAGAGTCTACTGTGTGATAAGAATATACATTTTTATTTCTCCTGCTATAGGCAAAATTTCATGTGGTAAAACCAATTCTCTCATTTTACTTCATTAGTTTCTCAGAATTATATTATTTTTAATTTGATCCATGACTTTTTGAAAAAAACACTTATATTTCTTGGAATTTCTAAATTGCCTTCATGTTTTTCTTGTTGACAAAAAATAATGTGCCCTCATCAATCCTTAAATGTATGTTTTTCAACAAAATTGCCTTGCTTTCCTAAAGACATTTTTTCTGTAACTCTCCAATTTGTGCAGCTGTTTTATACACAGACACAAAGGCACTTATCTTGATTACTCTGCCTGATACCAGCTCTTTATCATTCTGCTATTCTTATCTGTAAACACTAAATCTCCTCTGGGAACCACTTGAACAATTATACTCTCTTATCTACCAACATGCACAATTCTATCATATGTGGGGGTTTTGGGCAAGAGAATAAACAGAGGCCCATATAGCGTATGGCTAAACATTTAAAGGATATAAGTGAAGTTAACAGACAGCTAATAAATTATGTTTTATCATTGTGTTTAACAAATATTCATTCATAAAAATATATCTTTAAAATGTGTAAAGATATTGTTTGCATATTACTGAAAGTCAAAATAATATCAAGAATAACTGAATTCAATTATTATTATGCATGTAAGCATTCTGTTGTTGACCTGACATTTTTCTTGAAAGAAGAATAAAGTCAAGATGTTGGTAGTAAATACATATCATAGTAGTTCATAAAATTACTTTTACTTATGTTCATTTCAACATCTTATTGTATAATTTATCTTGAAATACAAAATAAAATCTAATTGTACTAAAAAACTCAAAATGACTAAGTTGTGTTAGGTCAGTGCAAAAGTAATTGCAGTTTTAGACCATGAATTTTACATTGTTATAACTAGGCTTAAACACATCTTTATTAATCAAAACAGGAACCGTAACAACACATTTTTGTTGATTAGAATTGTTTGTTTATTCCTGTAGCACTAAAATTCATGCTTCAGGATTTGCCAAACTCTTGAAAAGCGTTTTCTGCATCCTGCTGGTGGTGGAAGCCTTTTCCCTGCAAAATGTTGTTGACTACCTTGAAGTGGTAGTCAAATGGCAAGAGGTCAGGTAAATATGGTAGACGAGGAAGAACTTCATAGCCCAATTCCTTCAACTTTTGAAGCATTGGTTGTGCAATGTGTGGTCGGGAGTTGTCTTGGAGAAAAATTGGGCCCTTTCCGTTGACCAATGCTGGTTGCAGGAGATGCAGTTTTCAGGGCATCTGTTTGATTTGCTGAGCGTACTTCTCAGACGTCATGGGTTAACTTGGATTCAGGAAGCTGTAGTGTATCAGACTGGTAGCAGACCACCAAACAGTAACCATGACGTTTTGTTTTGTTTTTTTGGTGCAGGTTTGGCTTTGGGAAGTGCTTTAGAGTTTCTTTGTGGTCTAACCACAGAGATGGTCACCTCTGGTTATTGTATAAGATTCACTTTTAATCACACATCACAATCTGATTATGATATGGCTCATTGTTGCATAAAATAAGAGAAGACAATACTTCAAAATAAAGTTTTTTGGATTTTTGGCCAACTCATGAGGCACCTACTTATTGAGCTTTTTTCACCTTTCCAGTTTGCTTCAAATGCTGAACAACCATAGAATAGTCAACATTCAGAACTGAGGCAACTTCTCAAATAGTTGTAAGAGGATCAGCTTTGATGATTGCTCTCAATTGATCGTTGTCAACTTCTGAAGTATGGCTACTACACTCCTCATCTTCAAGGCTCTTATCTACTTTGCAAAACTTTTTGAACCACCACTGCATTTCCTGGGTCAAATGTGTTGATATTGTGAGTTGTCTCCACTGCTTTACAACACATTTTGAACTCAAATAAGAAAATCATTCAAATTTTTTTTCTAACATCATTTCCATAGTCTAAAATAAATATAAAATAAACAACAATAAGTTATTACTAAGAAAAAAAATGATAAATGAGCATTAAAGTGTTGTACAACATAGTCACATTTATTTAAAATGTATTCCAATGTCAGCAGATTTCAACAATGCAAAACCACAATTACTTTTGCACCAACCTATATTTATACATTTTCCAAGAAGTTATTTTTATAAATTATTCAAAATTATCTAGGAGAAGTTAAAGGCAAAATACAATTATAATTTATAAATATGCAAAATTTAAATAAACACTATTTAAATAAAGCTAAATTTGTCATAATTTTTTGGAAATTAAATATTGTTTTTTTACTTAATGTTTCTCTAGTTACCAATTTAAAGAATCAATAGCAATAGCACACTTCAAATATGATACAGCTATTCCCCAAAAAGACAAAGTAAAAATAATATGTTTAAGAGAGCAAAAAAGTAGTATGTTAATTGTTTAAAATTGCAAAATATCTCTCAACTGCCATGATCAATATTTGTCAACATCATGCTAATTTGTGAGTATCTTCAAAATCACAAATTGGAACACAAAGAAAAGCGAAATAGAATGGGTCTCCGCACTACTGCAAAAGGGTACATTGTTAAGCAAGAATCACACGGTCTTAGTGGAAGGTTATGGCACATTAATTGGTCTTTTTTTGACACACTTACCATTCATATCTCTAGGCACTCCTAAATATTTTCAGTCTCCAATTTTGGCATCACACAAATCAAAATTTTCACTCAACTAAACATGAGTTGACATGGGATTAGAAAAGCAGAGGAGTTTTTTAGGGGTCTGAATTGTGTTAGTCCAGACTATGGATGCTAGAGTAATGGTTTACTTTGCTTTGTGGCTAAATGCTGGATCCCGAGTGACAGTAAAAAACAAACTCTACCCCAAAAAAGGTTTGATCTTTGTCTCAACTACTGGCAGGTAATTCCAGTCCCCTAGAATGTCCTACTTGATACGCATATCTTTGTTTACAAGAAGGCTTTGGCCACGAGACATAATAATAGTGTGATTTATGTTGGGGGCTTTGGACCATGTCCTATTAGTTCTGACATTCAGAAGGAATTTGACACTGAAAATATTAGCTGAACTTCTGGTCGGGGGAGGTAGGTATGGGAGGTTAAAAGTCATCCACATAGGTCATATGTGGTTGAGCCCTGATGAAAATTCTGGACACCAAAGACTAAGGTGAATATCCCTGATTTAATACTCTTTCTGTATTGTCACACTTTAATGTCAGAAGAGAAATGTTTTCCAGAGGACAACCGAAGCTTAATGTTCAGAACTCTTCCACATATACTTTATGTGTCTCTTCTTTTAGCTGGCTCTAAGTTGTATACTTTCACAATAATAAAACTGTAATTATAAATACAGTGCTGCAAACCATTCTAGCAAATTACCAAACCTGTGGGGGTTCTGGGAACATCTGAATTTGTTGGTCTGAAGTGAAGGTAACCCTGGGCCCCCAAACTTGTAGGTGAAATCTGAAATATCAGTTTTGTGGGGCCTATTCCCTCAGACTTTTCACTTTGCCTAAACTTAATTGCATGTAATATATTTGCTTTTAAAAAAGACGTTAGATTTTTATTTTAATTAGAATTTTAATATTAATTATTTTAATAAACTTCAGGGAGGAATCTGACCTGTGCTTAGGCTTTCATATTATAAACATGTACTTTCTTGAGTGCATGTTTGGAGTATGTGAGCCCTTTAAAGCAAATTTCCCCCGGAAGGTCCCTCTGCCCCAGTCAGTGTGTGGTTTTGTCCCCCAGACCATATCTGTATGTACTTTGTTCGATCTATAAATAATATTTATCCACATTATGTCTTAGAAATTTACTCATAATGTCTGCTGATCACGTTCTCCCCATTTTCCAAACTTATGTATACTTTATTCTTTCCTTTTTCTTGTTGTTTGTTTGTTTGTTTAACAACTTTATTTAGGTATAATAAACATAAATTAGTTGTACATGAGTAAATTGTAAATTAATAAATTTATATATATATATATATATATATATATATAAAATCTTTTGCCATGAGCAATCACCCACAAAATTTGAGTTCTTTTATAATTCATCTTCCTGCTCCTCCTCTAACTTCCATCCCAGAAAACCATTTATTTGCTTTCTGTCACTATAGATAAATCTGATTTTATATAATTTCATAAAAGTGGAATCAGGGGAAGCCGGGATTGCACAGTGGGTTGAGCGCTCACTTTGCAGCACCGGGGAACGAGGATGGAATCCTGGCCCCAGCCCATGTGGAACTATGTGCTGAGCTGGGGAGTTTCCCCAGTTCAGTTCTCTCTCTGTCTCTGTATCTCTCTCTCTCTCTCTGTCAAAAACAATAAAAAAATAAAATAAAAAGTGGAATCATACATTATGTACTCTATTTAGCCTGATTTCTTTCACCCAGAATAATTATTTAACTATGCACCAAGATTGGCAGGTGACATAATAGTTCA
This sequence comes from Craseonycteris thonglongyai, assembly GCA_004027555.1. NCBI lineage: Eukaryota > Metazoa > Chordata > Mammalia > Chiroptera > Craseonycteridae > Craseonycteris > Craseonycteris thonglongyai. Next base: position 7,425 of record PVKE010052590.1, read on the forward strand.
ATGCTTTTTATAACTAAGTAGTATTTCACTGTATACCAAATTTTATAATTTATTATCCATTGACTTGTTGTTGGAGATATGGATTATTTCCATTTTTTATTATAAATAGCATTTATAAACAAGTATAGAAAATAATTTTATTTCTGTTGAGTAAAAAGCATAAAATGGAATGACTGGGTCATACAGAATGTTTTACTCTTCACAGAACTGAAAACTTGATTTTAAACAGTTTACGATTTTTTAATTGTAGAAGTTTGAGAGAGTTGCAGTTGTTATATGTCTTCATCAACACTTCAACACCTCATCAAACATTTTAATTATAGACTTTGTAATAGGTGTGCAGTGTTATTTAATTGTTCTATTTCTCCAATGACTAATAATAGTGATTCTTCTTTCATGTAATTATTGGCATTCATATATTTACTTTCATAAAGTGTCTTTTCAAAATTTTGGGGTTGTTTTTTGTTTTATTAATGAGTTTTGAGAGCTCTATATATACTCTGGACTGAAGTTTCTTATTAGATGTATAGTTTGCTAATACTTTCTTCTTCTGTGTGGCTTCTTTTTCATTTCCTTGACAGTACTATTCAAAAAGTCAACGTTTTAATTTTGATAATGTTCTCTCAACTTTTTCTTTGACATATGGAAATTTTGGTGTTATATTAAGAAAACTTTACCTAACACAAAAAAATTTTTTTACATTTTTTTCTAGTGGCTTTATGGTTTTTGGTGTTACATTTAGGTCTGTGAACTATTAAGTTTGTTTTTGTATATGGAGAAAGGTATGGACAGGTTCATTTTTAATAACTGGATATTCAATTATTCCAGCAGAATATAAGAACTCTAGATTTCCCTCTGTGGAGTTAGTCTTTCACCTTTTTTGAAAATCAATTGACTGTGTATGTATATGTCTATTTCTATAGTTTTTACTGTTTTCCACAACCTATTTGTTTATCCTTATATCATTATCAAATTGTGTTTACTACTGTAATTGATAAGTCCTGAAGTCAAATAGCTTTAGTAACTCAATTTTAAGTTTCTTTATCAAGTTGTTTTGTCTATACTAGATGATCTGCATTTCTATATGAACCTTAGAATAAGCTTGTCAATTAACAAAAAATTCTGCTAGAATTTTGACTGAGACAGCATTAAATTTATAGCTCAATTTTAGAAGAGCTAATAATGTTTTACATTATAGTGTGTTCCAATTCACAAACTAAGTATATCTCTCTATTTATTTAGATTTGCTTTTAAATCATTTATCAGAGTTTTATGGTATTCATTGTACAGGTCTTATTATTTTTATTTTACAGTTTTGTTTCAAAATATTTTATGAGGGCTGTTTAGAAAGTATCCAGCTATGTAATATGAAAAGTAAAGGTTTTTATGGTTGGATTTTTTCTGGGCAACCCTCATATATTTAATGCTATTACAAATGCTACTTATATAAATTTAAATTTTCAATTTAGTGTTAATAACATTACCATAAAATAACTCTGTATTTTATCTGGTATCCTCCAGTGTGCTAAACTCAGTAGTTCTAGTTTCTTGTTTTTCATCTGGATGTCTTTTGTTTATTTTCCATGCCTTACTGAATTATTTAATATTTTCCCATGTGTGTTAACTTATTTTTAAAAATATGGAGAACATTATGTATCAAATTTTACAAAAGGAATGTCCTTCTCTCATCCTTATAACTTCCACCTCTTTCTTCCTCAAATCTTCCTACTACTCCTTTTCTTTTCAAACTACTATGAAACTTTGATTCATAACATTTGCATATTAGTTATTAATTTGACTTTTTCTGTTTTTCACTGTTATCTTAGACCAACTCAAATAAAATAGTTTTATTTGGTGGCAAAAAGCTGTAAACATGAATAGTTACAGGAGCTATTGTTTGGCACTACTTGATTATTGAAGTGTCATACATGTTATCTAGAGTATACATATGTGTGTCTGATTTCCACCCGGCACAGCTCATGCCCACTTGTGGAATAAAACTATGTTGAAATCTAATGGCATACAACTATGGAGACTGCTCTGGGCCCTTCCCTTTCTCTCTGTCACTCTCTCTCTCTCCTTGCTCCATCAGATTATTATTTGTTCCCAAATATAAAAACAATAAAATAAGTCTTTAAAAAACAAAATAGAATATACATATGTGTACATGTGGGTGTGTGTTTATCATCAAAATGAGAATACACTGATATAAAATCTCATCGGGAACAATGACCTGTGAGAATTCATCTGTGTGTCCAAATATGAGGAATCGCCAAGAACTTCACGTAATGGGGCGTGTTATCAGGGAAGCGGTAGTACACACAGTTTGATTGTGTAACTTATTAGTATACGTGCTGAATTTCAGCCTACTCACATCCAAAGAAGTATGTCAAATGTGAAGAAAACCCCCAGTATGGATAAAATTGAATTCATGCCATCATTAAGTTCCTCACAAAACAAGGGAAAACACCTCAAACCATTTGGAAGAGATGTTAGAAGTTTATGGAGACTGTTGCCCTGGGGAATTCAAGTAGCATATTCTTTTTAAGCAAGACAGAGAGTCAATTGAAGACAGCCTCTGTCCAGAATACACTGTTAAGGCCACTTCCTTAGACATTGTAAAAAATAAAAAAAAAAGTTGAAAAACTTAAAGTAGAAGATGCCATACTGCATAAAAATCAAATTGCTGAAATGGTTGGAGTATCACCTACAACCAATTTGAATATTTTCCATTAGCATCCATGGATGTGAAAAGTTAGTGCAAGATGGGTACTGAGAATGCTCAGACTGCTTCAAAAACAACAGCTTGCTGAATGTTCACAACAGGTTTTGGACCTCCACAGAGACAAGAAAGATAAAGTTTTGAA
>PVKE010052591.1:0-10252 GCA_004027555.1 Craseonycteris thonglongyai
TGGCCTCAAAGCGAGCGCTCAACCCGCTGAGCCGTCCCGGCTTTCCCCGAGACTGTATTTTCTAGACAGGAAGTTGAGTCATACTTCATGCTGCAATTCCTCAAGATGGAATAATATTCCTTAACCAGGAGTGATATGGATTAATAAAGAGGCTCATTAGTATACATTTTATATACTTCTTTATTTCCTCTTAGATACTTGACTCAAGATAGATTCAAGCTCTCTGTACAAAATGTAATGAAAGACCTGATGGGTTTACAAAATTGCATGTAAAAATAATCTCCATTTACACTCTCCTGGAACTTTAGGTAAGAGTATAAAAACTCAACCACCTTTGAGCAAGATGAGCCGGGAAGAATTGGAGGACAGTTTGTTTCGTCTTCGTGAAGAGCATTTGTTGCTGAAGGAGCTTTCTTGGAAGCAACAGGATGAGATTAAAAGGTACCTAGAGTTCTTCTTAAGTCTTTAGAAGTTGTAGCTACACCAGGCCTATAACACACTAAACCAAAAAGTATATGTTTTCCTGAGATGTCTACACCAGAAAACAATTCAACAATGGTTAACTCCAAAAATAACTCTTGAAGCAACATTTACTTTACTTGGGTTTCTTGCCAAACATGTCAATAGACTGTAACCATAAAGAGCTATTTCAACCCACAGAGCAAGAGACTGGGCAAGTTTCTGCTGTGGTCACCAAAGAGGGGACAGGGATAGGGGGAATGACCAAAAATCTCAGGGGAACAAAGGCTTCAGAAGCAAGTAAGAGAAGAGGGTTTTTATTTCTAAAACAAAATCTAAACTCATATTGATCATTTATTGTACAGAGGAGGTTGTTGTAAATATTTCATATGTATTAACTAAGTTGATATTATAAGTGCTATTAATTTATTAATACTCTCAAGGAGGTATTACTAAGAGGAAAAGGAAGCATAAAGAAGTTAAGTAACTTGGCCAAAGTCACAGCTAGTGAGTGGCAGAGCTGAAAGTTCTTAACTCCAAAATCTGTATACAATGACCTTAGGGCATTGGCTTTCAAAAGTGGACCTCTTAGGTGGGGACCTGGAGAGGAATCTGAGATGAGGTATGGGTAGATAAACAGATGAGAACAATTGGAGTTTTGAAAGTTTCAGGTTTATCCCTAGGACCTATTTTGAAGATATTGGTGTCAATGCCACCCAGGCAAAAGCCACCAGGAATATACCTATAGTTGACCAAATTGGGTTCATTACTCATTACAGCTAAAGAAAGTGCACACTCTGGGAAATTAAGGGCATCTTAGTAAGAAAGCATTAGAAAGAAACTAGTATAGGATTTGGGCTTCAGTTGGGTGGTTTGGGGGAGGGTCCAAGGTAACAGGAGTTTGTTCCAGATTTGGTACTGTAAGAAAGCAGGGACATTTTTATGCCTGGATATCTCAAAAAATCTTACAGGGAGGGTAGACTATAGTGAGGCTAAAGCTATAATTGGTAAAGAAGTGGCAGTCACTCATAGTAGCTGGGGTGGGGGGAAGATGTTTCCTATTTTGTGGGGGCACAGGGACCTCGCTTTTTATCTATGCTTACACAAGATTATGAAGTGGACTTGTTTTGCATCATTCTGTCATGGTCTCAGAATGGCCATGTCTGATGCTGGTCTTCTGTGAGATTATGTCTGACAGGACAGTAACATGGCCTAGCTGTGAGCATCAGGCCAATTTCAAACAACACTAAGACTATGTCAGACCAATTTCCCAACTTTCAGTTTTCTGCTCTCTCATTGGTAATCTGCAGAAGTGGTTTAGAGCTTCATTTAGAATCTGTAAGCTGGGAAAGCCGGGATGGCTCTGAGGGTTAAGCGCTCGCTTTGAAGCCCCGAGGACCAAGGGTCGAATCCCGGCTCCGGCCCAGGCTGACCCACATGCTGAACTGGGATGTGCTTCCCGAATGCGGTGAAGCCCCCAGTTCAGTTAAAAACAACAACAACAACAAAAAAAAACAATAAAATAGAATCTGTAAGCTTCTAGGCTTCCAGATTGCACCAGCACGCTTCAAAGCTGCAAGTTCTTTTATTGTGGAGAACTCAAGAATCTGAAGTCACAGGAAGCCGGGATGGCTTAGTGGGTTAAGCGATCACTTTGCAGCCCTGGGGACCGGAGGATCAAATCCAGGCCTCAGCCCGTGTGGACCCATATGCTGAACTGGGGAGTGCCCCCAGTTTGGTTCTCACCGGGGTGAGACCCCGGCCCAGTTCCTGCCCTGAGCAGCCCCGCGCCCACCTGTGGAATGAAATTATGTGGAAAAACCAATGATGTGCAATTATGGAGACTGTTCTGGGCCCTCCCCCTGCTCTCTGTCTCTGTCTCTGTATCTCTCTCTCCCCATCTGCCCAAAAAAACCAATAAAAAAAAAAAAATCTGAAGTCAGGAAGTTGCATGGGACAAAAAAATTATTGCTTCTAGGTTGATAACCAAAAAACACTTGAGATTGTAGTTATTAAGAGGCTAAGTTGGGGAAGCCAGGATGGCTCAGTGGGTTAAGCGCTCACTTTGCAGCGCGAGGATCGAGTCCCGGCTGCGGCCCAAGTGGAACCATGTGCTGAACTGGGAGCTCCCCCAGTTCAGTTCTCTCTCTCTCTCTCTCTCTCTCTCTCTGTGTCAAAAATAAATAAATAAATATATATTAAAAAAAAAAAAAAGAAGCTAAATTGGATTCTATCTCCCCTCACTGGTTTTGGGCAAGTTACCTAGCTATTTTATGCCTTCTTTATCTGAATATAACTATTAAGTAATAATAGCTAGCTCATACAGTACTTACAGTACACCAGTAGTATTCTAAGCACTTTACATATATTAACTTATGTAATCCTCATAACAATCTCATGAGGCAGTGACTGTTTTTATAATATTCATAGATGATGAAACTGAACACAAATGGTTAATGACATGCCAAGGCCACACTGTCAGTAAATGTCAGAACTGTCAGGCAGTGGGACCACAGAATCTGATGGTATTAGTAAAATGCTTGATTTTCGGTCAAGACAATAAACAGTGATTGACTGTCCCCTATGGGAAAGGGTTGGTGTATCCTAGGGACTGTAGAAGACTAATTTTTAAAGTTGGTCACATGTACAAGGGTGTGTAGACAATTGAGATGGGAGAAGTAAATATTAAACTTTCTACTTATATTTAATGATCTCCCCTTTAAAATTAGTATTTTTGTTTGTTTTGTAATGACCATAGTTTATTAGTACAGAGTAAATGTATATAATTAATGTATATAATTTCTTTTTTTTTTAAGATTTATTTTATTGTTTTTGACAGAGAGAGACAGAGAGAGAGACACACACAGAGACAGAGGGAAGGGGGAGGGCCCAGAACAGTCTCCATAGTTGCACATCATTGGTTTTTCCACACAGTTTCGTTCCACAGGTGGGCTGGGACTACACAGGGCAGGAACTGGGCCAGGGTGTCACCCTGGTGGGAACCGGACTGGGGGCACTCCCCTGTTCAGCATATGGGTCCACACAGGCCGGGACTGGGATTCGATCTTCAGTCCCTGGGGCTCCAAAGTGAACGCCTAACCCACTAAGCCAGCCCAGCTTCTCCCTCAAAAATTTTAAAACAAATACACACACAAGTATATCAAAGACTGCCCTAACAGTTTTTACTAAGATGAGTGTGCGATCACTGCAAAAGAATGGACAAAGATGGACACCACGGTATGTCTGCCTGCCCTCAAAGAGTTATAGTGTATTTGGGGCAGAGAGCTCATTTTTTAAAGTGTAAATAATGGACTACAGTAGATCAATTTCTATCACAGATTAATTCAGATTATTTACCACCAAAAGACTGTAGAAATAACTGCTATAGAAGAAGTCACATGCCACCAGCTCTATTTCTGCCTTATAGGATGAGGACAGCTTTGCTGCGGTTGACTGCTGCTGGTCAGAACCTGAGGACAGAGGTGGCGACCACCGAGCAGCTCGCAGAGCCCCCCAGGCGGCGGCAGAATGCCGGGCGGCAGCAACGCCTCCCTAAGCACCAGCACCCCCTGATGCACCGGCCTCAACAGCAGTTCCGGAGCCACATCCAGCCTGGTGTCCACGTAGGACCAAGACAGCTCCACACCTCCGGTGCATCAGTGTCCGAGAAACCCAAGATGGGTGAGGTGCCGGGCCCAGTGCTCGACAGGCGAAAGCACTGGGAAGGAATGATTTGCCAGCCACATGGACCCCCTCCTTGCTTTGTTCCACCCTCGACCCCATTTTGTTCTTTTGTTCTCATTCCTTTTTACCTCCCTGAAATCCCCCAACCCCTGCGAATGGATGTCAGGTTCCAGTTTTCCAGGTCACGGTTAAGTACTGTGGAGAAGGGACTCAGACAGCAGAAACGGGAATTTGCTGCTCAAGTTCTGCAGCAGGTCTAGAAAGCAGACAGAGAGATAACATCGATGTCTCGCTCAGGCTGAACAGCAGCGATCTTAAGACAGGTCTCTCTACTTGCGCGCTGAGCCAGTGGCCATACTGTTGCAGTCATAAATCCTGTGTACTCCGTGCATAGAATACTTAATATTCAATAGATCAGAGTTAATAATTAAAAAAAAAAAGTTTTATTTATCAAAAGTGGTGCCATAATGAGAAGAGGAGAGATTTCTAGTTTCTCAAATCCATCTCAAGAGAGCCCAGACTTCTTTTATGTCAAGGGAGGAGAGAATGGTCAGGGCAAGAGGTGGGATCCAGAAAAAGGGGGAAGGAGGGAGGACTCTCCAAATTTCTTTGTTCCCAGTAGGTCAGATCAGAGGTTACTCAAATCTCAGGCAGGACTCTTCTAGGCAGTTTGTGTATCTACAGAGATGCAGGCTGGAATTAAGTTGAAGTCAGGGAGAGAGGCATTTCACCCTGTTTGTTACAGTGTCTCTAAAGTGGAGTTCTAAGCCTTTTGGGAGGAAGTGGACTCCTCTGAACCCATGATCAAAGCAAGGCCTCCTTCCGAGAAACATGCACAATGTATGCACAACCCATGCAATTCCATGGGTTCAGTGATTCCCAAAGTCCATTCCTGAATCCAGGCCTAGAAGTGAAGAGTTGCAATTTCTCCTCTTCTCAGTGACTAAGGGTCACTGGCTTCTATGAAACTCAACCTTGATTTAGGTAAAACTTTGTATATATATTTCCTTCCCCAAACTCAGTCCTGATTTAGGTCCATGAGAATGGAGTATTTTTACTCTGGGGATTCAATGTTAGGTTTTGTTTAGCATGCTCTTATATTTTCACGCTCTCTACTTGAGCCAGCCAAATCTTGGCAAGAACAGCTAAAAGTAAAAAAACTAAAAAAGTCCAAATTTCAGTTCAGTTTAACTTCAGCATTACTGAGGAGCAATTATATACTAGGCACTAGAAATAAAGATGCCTTAGAGTTAGGCACACAGTCTCTGTCCTGGACAAGTTTGCATCTTTCTTGTTTATACTCTTTTTCTGTGTCTATAATCCCATTGACTTAAAAATCTGTAGTTGCCTATCTATACAAGAGTAAAGACTGAGAACCTCTCTTTTGGGATCAGTGGTCATATAAGGGTTTCACCCAGGTTTCAAGGCTCCCTACTTCCAGAATTTGGTCTTCTAGTTCTAGTACCCGGTGTTCTGGAGAAATCGTTGCCAGAGTCTGCACCTTCTGTCTAAACCTCAGAGCCAATGGACAGGCTGAGCTATACAGCCCCTCCCACATTCAAGGAACATGTGAGAAATGAAAACACCAGAGGTGAAATATCCAGTGACCCTCATGACCTGTGAGTTCTTTTCACTTATCCTGCACTGTTACTCTTTCAGCTTTCATTAAAATTACATCTTTTAGGGAACAAGTGCATGGTGGTATTTTTGAGTCTTTCTGGCTTAATCAGAGAAGATGAAAGTCAACTCAAAGTCAAATTCTAACTCAGTTGTTTAAAAATGGAAATAGGCATTTCTCTGTTTCCCTAAGCAAAGAGAATAAAGACCCTCTCTTTAATTGACGGTATTACCTACTTTCCCCTTTATATTTATATCTCTGATTGACTCTTTTTTTTTTTAAGATTTATTTTTATTGTTTTTGACAGAGAGAAGGAGGAGGGCCCAGAACAGTCTCCATAGTTGCACATCATTGGTTTTTCCACATAGTTTCATTCCACAGGTGGGAGTGGGGCTGCACAGGGCAGGAACTGGGCCGGGGTCTCACCCCAGTGAGAACCAAACTGGGGGCACTCCCCAGTTCAGCATATGGGTCCGCATGGGCTGGGCCAGGATTCGATCCTCGGTCCCCAGGGCTGCAAAGTGAGCGCTTAACCTACTGAGCCATCCCTGCTTCCCCTCTGACTCTTAAAAGCTATATTTTCTAAGATTATTTTCCACACATACCAAGATTACTAACTCTTCTAGCTTCTTTTTATATATGTGGGAGCCTAATTCTCAGTCTCTATAATAGCAGTTTTCCTTTTTTCATTTAATATTCCTAATTCTAACGGTATAATATTTTTCAGCAAAGTCATAATTATGACTAAACTCATTGGTCTATGCATGCTTAACAGTACCCACATTATGACCGGCAATACTATACATGTGGAGGAACCACCCAAATCTCCTGAGAAAATGTGGTCCAAAGACGAAGATTTTGAACAGAGAAGCTCTTTCGAGTGTGCTCAGAAGGCCACAGAACTTCGGTAAGAGTGGCATTCCATGTGTTAAGCCATAATGAACTGAAAAAAGTAAGAGATTCTTATTTGTATCTTTCTCCCATTTCCGAGGAAAAGAGAATGTTTGGGATTAAATTCAATCTGAGAACACCTGGTGTCCCAAACGGATTAAACAATGGATTAACCTAAAGGGGATGCTTATGCATAATAAAAGATTTGCTGGTTTGCTCTATCAAAGGAAAGCTATTTCATCCTCATTGCCAGATAGGGGTTCTTAACCCTCACTGTTCATCAGTCCCTAGAAAACTTTTTTTTTTAATGGACTATTGTTTTAGAGCAGTTTTAGGTTCACAAAAAAATTGAGCAGAAAAGGGGATTCCAGGATGGCTCAGAGGGTTGAGCACTCATTCACCTTGTAGCCCTGGCGTTCGAGGATCAAGTCCTGGCCTCAGCCTGTGCAGACCCATATGCTGAACTGGGGTGTGCTTCCCATACTGGAGGTCCCCAGTTCAGCTCCCACCTGGGTTGTGCTTCCCATGTGGGAGGTCCCCGGCCCAGTTTCTACACTGTGTGTCCCTGCACCCAACTGTGAAATGAAACTATGTCGAAAATTAGTGACATACAGCTATGGAAACTGCTCTGGGTCCTCCCCCTTCTCTCTGCCTCTCTCTCTGTTAAAACTATATATATATATATATATATATATATTATTTTTATTTATTTATTTATTTTTGACAGAGAGAGAGTGAGACAGAGACAGAGAGAGAACTGAACTGGGGGAGCTCCCCAGTTCAGCATATGGGTCCGCAAGGGCCTGGGCTGGGATTTGATCCCCGATCCCCGGCATTGCAAAGCGAGCGCTTAACCCACTGAGCCATCCCGGCTTCCCCAATAAATATATTTTTTTAATTGAGCAAGAAGTACATATACCCACCTGACCCATTACCCACAGTCTTTCCCACTATTACAATGGATGAACCTACACTGACGTACTATAATCACCCAAAGTCCATAGTTTACCTTTGGGTTCATTCTGGGTGTTGTACATTCTGTGGGTTTAGGCAAATATATAATGACATGTACCCATCATTATAGTGTCATACAGAATAGTTTCATTGCCTAAAAATCCCCTATGCTCTGCGTCTTCATCCCTCCTTCCCTCCTTCCCCTGGCACCACTGATCTTTTTATCATCTCCATGATTTTGCCTTTGTTCAGAATGCCATATAGTTGGAATCATACAGCATGATGTCTTTTCAGATTGGCCTCTTTCACTTAGCAATATGTGTTTAACTTTCTTCCATGTCTTTTCATGGCTTGATAGCTCATGTCTTTATATTTTTTTATTAAATTTATTGTGGTGACATTGGTTGGTAATTATTTTCTTTTTAGCACTAAATAATGTTCCATTGTCTGGATGTACCACAATTTATTCACTTACCAAAAGACAACTTGGTTAATTCCAAGTGTAGGCAATTATAAATGAAACTGCTATAAACATCTATGTGCAGGTTTTTGTGTGGACATAACTTTTCAACCTGAAAACCTTTGAAAACTGCAGATGCCTGGGCCCCATCCCAGAGATTCCCTTTCAGTCACTTGGGGGTGGACTTTAGGCAGTGTAATTTTAAAGGTCTCTCCAGATGATTCTAATAAGCAGCTAGGACTGGAACTCACTGAGATAGAGTCTCATGAACCCAAATCCTCCCCAATACTTTTCAAATGATAAACCATCTCCTAGGTTAAAAAAAATAATCTTCCCTGTGTCCCTCATCCATAGCCACACTTTTCTGGCTTCTCTAAGGAAACAAGGGTCAGATTTAGCATCCCTTTGCAAGGTTTATGGGAAACTGTGAGCACTGTAATTTTTAAAATAGCTATTATGGCGCTCTCTTCGGCAGCACGTATACTAAAATTGGAATGAGACAGAGAAGATTAACATGGCCCCTAAGTAAGGATGACACATAAAATAGCAATTGTGTTTTCTCAGAACACAGAATTGAAGGTTGATAGTCTCTGTCAAATCTCAGCTAGTGTGAGGGGAAATGTGACAAAGATTATTACAAGAGTGAATATACACTTCCTATTTCTGGTGTGTTATGGGAGGAAATAGGCAGGCAAAAGATAAGAGGAAGCTGTTTTATTGATGCAGAGTCAGGGGTAAAAGGTGCTTAGTTTTGTCCATTCGCAGACAGAATATTTTAGCACTGTCTTCTTTCTCCAGAGCTTCTATTAAGGAGAACATAGAGCTGATTCAACTGAAGAAGCTCTTGCATGAAAGGAATACCTCATTGGTAGCAACAAAAGCACAATTAACGGAAATGCAAAAGGTGAGTTGCCATAACCGGCTGTGCTTTTTTTTGAAAACAACAACAACAATTATTTAAGAGATGAATGTTATTTTCTCTATTTTACACATGGGAGCCACAATTGAGAAAAGTCAACTTACTCGTCTAAGGTCACAAAACTTATAAGTGGTATTCAAATCCAAGCCTTGCAACTCAGAGTCTATTCTTTTTCCAGTATTTCTCTTTATCTCTCTATTCAAAAGAAAGCTCAAGCCCTGTCCACTAAGGTGGAATTAAGTGGGATTAATTTGTGTCAGGGTTAAGGTGCCAGCCAAGGGCCACACGCATAATGTAATTAAGTTAGGAAGCCTGGAGTGGTTGCAGGGAAGCCGCTTTACTGAGTGTTTTCTCTGTGCTGGACTCTGTACTGCATTCACAGTCATGGTCTCGTTTTAGCCTGATGGCAACCCTAAAGGTAAGTACATTTAATGAGTGAGGGAACTGAGCATCAAGGAAGTTAAGTAACTTGCTCAAATTATAAAAATAATAAGGGGCAGAGCAGGCTTTGAATCCACATTTATCTGCAACCAAGGCTCATGCTCTTTTCTTATCACAATAGAAACTCATTTCTGAATGCTGGAAATAGGGCATCGAGGGTCTAAGTGATAAATTGGCACCATTCTTTTATTAAATAAATATATATTGAGTCCCAGGAACTGTGCAAAACACTAGGCTACAAAGATTATAAAGGTAAGTAAAATACCCCGTGCATTCAGGGAACTTACAGGAGTTAGAGAATAAGAGGTAAACAAATACAACTATCCATATCCAGGGTGTGGGGGGACACAGAAGAGAGAGTACTCAGATCCACCAGAGGATGGGGTGCAGGATTTTATACGATTCATAAAGGAGGATATCCATGGGTCAAATACTGGGAACTGAAAGGTTTTAATAAGTGTGCAAGAGTGGGGAGGGTGGGGAGCTGGGATAGTTCAGTGGGTTAAGCACTTGCTTTATGGCCCCGGGGACTGAGAATCAAATCTTAGCTCCAGCCTGTGCAGACCCATATGCTGAACTGGGGCATGCTTCCTATTCGAGAGGCCCCCAGTCCAGTTCCTGCCCTGCATGGCCCATGCCCACCTGCATGGAATAAAATCATGTAAAAACTGATGACGTACGACTATGAAGACTGCTCTGCTCCCCCCCGCCCCCGTTTCTGTCTCTCTCTGTCAAAATAAATAAATAAATAAATCTTTAAAAAAAATTACAGTCATTTCTGGCAACATGGATGGACCTAGAGACCATCTTATTAAGCGAAATAAGT
>PVKE010052592.1:0-10289 GCA_004027555.1 Craseonycteris thonglongyai
CCCGGCTCCGGCCCAGGCAGGACCCACATGCTGAACTGGGGAGTTCCCACAGTTCGGTTCTCTAGCTGTCTCTGTCTCTGTCTCTATCTCTATCTGTCAAAAAGTAAAATAGAAATAAATATGCACTGAAGACAAAAAGATAATTTCTCTCTATAAATGTGAAAAGATAAAAAAAAAAAAAAAAAAAAAAAAAAAAAAAGGGAAAAAAAAAAAAGAATAGCATCTTGCTCGATGCTAAATACCCACCCAGGCAACCAGGACATGCCCCCCAAAGAGGAGAAGGCAGGGCCCCTGGCCTCAGTTTCCCCTGCTGGCCAGCACTCGTTAAGGAAGTATAGGTTTAGCGACATGAAAAGAAAGGGGAAGAACATTCCTCAATGCTCAGCTTGCCAGATTTAGCAGATAAAAAATAGAGGGTGCTCAATTAAATTTGAATTTCAGATAAAGGATGAATCATTGTTTCGTGTCAGTCCGTCTAGGGCGGTGTCTTATCTGGCAGCCCTACTGGTCAGGGACTTTGGGTTTTGACATCAGAGGCTGATACATGTCGCATGGTGATATGCTGGCATTAATCGATTTCACAATCAATTCATCAATCACCTTGCCTGCTTTGCCAATCATTATCTAACTCAGTGAATAATTAAAGTCCAACCGGAGCCAGTTCAGCTCAGCTGCTGAAGTCATTGAACAAGAACTTGAAACCCTGGACCGCCACTTCAGACTCTAAACAGAACTGGCCAATAACACAAATCTTCTTGAATTCTTCTCCACATGCTTCCACGAACTTATTCTCAGGGTGTTGTTTCCTTCACTGGCACACACTGCCTTGGCATTAACTCAAGGCTAATTAGGATGCTACAATGTGTCCTTTCTGTCAGCAGGACGGCAAGCATAATCCATGGGGCAGCGTTCCAATAATTCCTTGCAAGAAGCCAAAACAAAAATTTTTTTCTCCTGAACAATTCAATAGTAATTAACTCCTCCGAAACCTCCTCCAATTTGTTTATTCTCCAGATTAAAGCTATCAAGGAAAAAATAATCAGGAAATGCAAATAAGCGTCTCTGAAGAACCTCTCAGAGGATACAGGCAGCAATAAATTCTATTGCAGTGGCCGAAAGAACCACAGGCAGGATGCAGACACACACAGTGGGCTCCTACCAGTCAGCACAGCCTGTCAGACTATGAGAATCCAGACGGGAAAAGTTACGTGTGGTCGAGAATCAAACGTGCCAGAGAAAGTCACATCTCAACGAGGCCCTGAGAGACTCCTCCTGGGGACTTGGTGTGGATCTGGTTCTAGAGTACTTGAGTTATGGAATCACTTTACTTACCATAACAACTCCTGCAAAGTTAAGTAGATAGCTTATTTTTGTGATTAACCCCATTTTACAGATGCAAGAACTAAAGATCCGATAGGTTAAGTAATTCAGTTGCTCCACGTAATTAGTGAGAAACCCATGATTGAAATTCAGATCCACGACTTCCAAGTTCTTACTTGTTCCACTGTGCCCATAGCTCCTAACCAGACCTCCTCAGGATTAAATGTCAAGAAGCACCATTCACACCACAGGCTATGTTGATATTAGAGTTGTGCAGTGCACAAGCTGTGCAGCTATACAGGACAGCCCTGATCCTAAACCTACCTGCTCAATAGAATCTTCTGGGAAGCTTTTGAAAATTGCTGCTGTTCAAACTCCATCTGAAACCAATGAAATTCAAGTTTAATAAGCAACAAGAGTTGAAAAGCACTTCACCGTGCAGAAATTCAATTTCAGCTTGGCTGTGTACAGAAAAGTGGCTGCTCCCCGCTTTGACCTTTTCTTTACCCCATTCACCGCATTTCCCTTTATTCAGCCCATGTTGTTGTTCTGTGTTTATTTAACACCCTGGTATACGGGACAGCTCAGGATGTGATCAGGGGAGCTGGCTCAAGAGCTTGCAAAGTGAAGACTCTGTGTGACTCCTGGGCCCAGGGACAGCGCAGATTGGAGACTTCCATTTGAGATGCGATTACATGCTGCCAGAGGCAATATTTTCCATCCATTGCTGAGCTAAGAACAGCACACATTTTGCCTCTGTCTAGCAACGATCAAATTGAAGGGAAGGGGCTGGCAAGCACACAAGGACGTCTGCAGTGTTGTATTCATGTCAATCCTCTTTGCAAATCAGTTATAAGAAGTTAGTCTTTCCCATATGCACATGTGATGAAAAGACTAGGTAATCAAAACACCTGTCAGAACAGGAGGAATTCTGGGGAGCAGGCTACCCCATTTATTGCCTACCTCCTACCCCCCAATTTCTGCACCAGTAATGTTGAAGACAGCCGCAGCCTTTAGACTGAATTTCAACAGGCAACAGCAACACAATTATAGCATTTTATTCTATTGTACCTCTATTGTATAGTAATTATAAGGCTGTCCATATGAATTTCTTTGATGTATTGATTACTATAGGTGTCAGAATCTACGTTGCCATTAGGTTAGTTAGACCGTGGCCTTCAGGTTAAGTAAGTATGAAAAGAAGTAGTTCAGACAATCAAGAGCAACCTGACTTTGAACTTGGGGTCTCAGAATATGTCTGGATTTTCAAATTACCACCAACGTGGCAGCATGATTTCATACTGGTGTTCCTTTGACAGTGTGTCAAGAATCCCGAGCTCAGTCAGTTCCCAGGTCTCTGGACTTCACCCCACTGTGTCCCCGCCACCTCCTTCCTCCCACCTGATACCCACGGCTCCCAACCAGTGGCAATTTTGTCCTCCTGTCCCCTCCCCTGGGGACGTTTAGCAATGCCTGGAGATGCTTTTAATCTGCTGGGATCTAGGGCTAGATACCAGGTAGGCTGCTAAACATTCTACAATGCATGAGAAAGCCCCACAACATAGCAATGTGCTAGAATGAGACCTCCAGGTTAGCATCTGCCAACTGGTCTCTCTGCCCCATCTAACCTCCTGCAGGCCCACCCCACAAGCCCAGAAAGGTCTTCCTGTAATACAAATGTGACCCCTCTGCCCAACACCTTCAAGGATTCCACACTGTCCTCAGAATAACCCAGACCAGGCATCCTGGGCTGGTCACTGTGCCTCCTTCCTTCCATGGTTCACCATGGTCTCGTGAGTCCCTATGCTCCGGCCAGGTCGAAAGGCATGGTGGGCTCCCAGGACACCAGACTCCCTCAGCACTTCTTGGGGTTCTCCCGCTGCCTGCAGCCATGCTACTTCGATGCCCTGGAACCCTGTTAAAAATACAGGTTCTTGGGGAAGCCGGGATGGCTCAGTGGGTTAAGCGCTCACTTTGCAGCCCCGGGGACCGAGGATCGAATCCCGGCTCCGGTCCGTGCGGAACCATATGCTGAACTGGGAGCTCCCCCAGTTCAGTTCTCTCTCTGTCTCTGTCTCTGTATCTCTTTCTCTCTCTCTCTCTGTCAAAAATAAAATAAACTAATTAATTAAAATATATTAAAAAAAAATGCAGGTTCTGATTCGGCAGATCTGCGGTGAGGCCTGAGATTCTGCATTTCTAAAAGCTCCCAGTAGCAACAGTGCTCCTAGTTTGCCACCACACAGTGGTCCCCAAACCTTAGCCGGCATCAGAATGACCTGGAGCCTGTAAAAACATAGGGATAGGGGATGCCCACACCCCAGCCTTTCTGGTTTAATAGAACTAGGAGGCGGGGGGACATGAATTGCATCTGTAGGAAGTCTGCCGCCTGCATTTGAAGACCCAAAGCCTGGAGCAGCTGTCTCTGCATTCCCACCTGCCTCCTTCTTCCCTGACTTCCGGGACATTTCCTGCCTCCTCTTCTGGGTTTCTAGGAAGCCATGGGAATGCCTGGACCCCAGCAGATCTCACGGGCATGCTAAGAGCTGGGGCAGCCATCCCCACACTCTGCTAGGCAGTGGAGCTTCTCTGTCTCCACCCCTTGTAGACCGAAGAGGGTACTGCTCAGAACTGTCCCTTCCTCTAATCCTAGAAAGCTGGGCCAACGTCACAACAACCCACAGACCTCCCTTATTGCTGCGGGGCTGCCTGCTGTCCTTCGCCAGGGTCAACATTCCACCCACAATGTTCACACAGCTCGCAGCTGTCTCAAGGACTCTTTGGGTGGGAGCCTCTCCTTTCATTGATAAATGGTGGTCCCTCATTATTTTTCTACTGTTGTCTTTTTGTTCCATCTGAGCAAAACATCCTGGGAACCAGTCTTTCTAAAAGCATGACTTAATACAAAGTCAGGGCTCTTAACGTATCATGGAGCTAGAACCTTCCGGAAAACCCATCTGATGTCCCTTTGCTCATGAAGCTCGAGGGGCTGCATTTGCAGTCCCTGTCTGCCCCTGCCCAAGAAGGGGGCCTTCCCTCTGCCCCCGCCCGGGAAGGGGGTCTTTCTTCTTTCTTCTGCCCAAGCCCTGGCCATATCTCTCCTGCTAGTCTCTATTCTGCCTCAGAAGAGGACGGAATTCTTTTGTTTGAAAAATGTTCAAATCTTTTCCAAAGCACTGGAGTCCAATGAGGGAGAGGAGTTTCATTCTCTGAGTAGACCCGTCCGAAGTGGGCAGGACCCTTTGGGGAAGAAGCGGAGGATGGGGAAGGTGGGGATCAGGCTGAGGACTGAGCAGGAGCAAAGGCCCCGAGGTAGCACGACGATGACGTGGGGGACCGGAGCAGAGCCCAGTTTCATTCAGTAAGATGGCCCGGACTCTGCAGGAAGGAGAGTTCAGAAATCCAGACTGTAGAGTCAGCAGGAAAAGAGGGCCGCCAGAGGTCAGGGAACTATTCCTTAAACAAAGCAAGTCTTTTTGTTACTGTTTTTTCTCTCCAGAAACATTCCAGAAGCAGTTCTGGTATTTGTTCACTCCCATTCTTGGCCAAGATCTGCCAGAAGATTGAAGTGTACGTATTAATACACTGTTTCTACCTTGCGGGGCGCTGCATGGGGTAGCAACTGTTGTTGTCCTCATTCTCTAACAACTCGTATTCCAAAGGCTTCTTCCTGAAGGTGAGAGTGTGTCTTGCTCATGATTTGTACAAAAGCAAGGAGACAAATTCGCTCTAAACAGGTTATTGTGAAGACAACACTGAATACTTGTATCTGTGAACCACAGAATGTGGGGCTGGGATACCGCCTGCCGGTGACACTTCTGAGCAGCTCACACCACCTTGGGGACAGCCCCTCCTAGCTGCACAAGATACAAATTCAGCACGTGATCATGGCATTGACACTGACCATCTTTAGTGCAAAGCACTCACGACAATGGAAGGGGACAATTGTTTTCACAGAGCCCAACCTGTTACGTGAAAACCTGGCTGAGCTGTGGATGACCAGGGCTCCGAATACAGGGACACTGTCCAGGATCCCCTGGCCCTTCTGTCCCAGTTTCAAAATCCCACACCCCAGCTGCACGCGGCATCTGAGGTGACGCTGGTTGCCATGGTAATCATTGTCCGAAACATTAAAAGACAGAACAGTGTCCTAAGGGGGACATTGGACTAAGAGACCCTATAACATGGGCCCTACGTCCCCTTTGGTCACTTCACACATGGCTGCTGCTGCCTCCGCCACTAGGTCGCATCCAGACCCGGCTTTAGGGGCCACAGGCTGCATTGCATTTGCAGAACATTTCCGCAGGTAGTTCTCACGACTCCACAAGGTAGGGACTGTTAGTATTCCCATTGTACTGAGTCTTAAAGAAGTCACTTCTCCCAACCCCTGAGGAGCTCACGTTCCCCCCACCCCAGGAGTATTGGACCCCACATATTCTTGGGGAACATCTACATTCTTGGCTCCCAGGTAATGAATATGCTGCCTCCTGAGCTGGCTTGGAACACCTGAGCTCCTTAATGTGCTTGAGCCTCAGTTTCCCCATTATCTAAATGTAACGTATAGGCTAAATTATGGCGACCCGCCCCCCAACCCCCACCCCCAAGTGTTTGTGGAGTCTTTACATGCAGACTGTTTGGCCTGAGGCCGAATGCGGGAGCACTGTGTTTTCCCAGGCTCTTGACGGTCTGTGTCCTCACTGCCCTGAGCCAGGTTTCAGTTCAGGGGCCAATGCTGCATGGATGGCCGGTGCTTTCATGACTAGGAACGGGACGGGTTTTAGCTGCAAGACCATCACCAGGGCCACACCCCGCGCCCGGCCCCGGCTGCTTTCACTCTTGCTCTCCCGCAAGTTGTCAGCTGAGCCCACTCGAGTCCGGCTCAGCTCTCCGTGTGAGGGCCAGGCCGGGAGGCTGTACTAAAACGCCACACACTGCGTGGCTCACAACAGCAGAAATGCATTCCCTCCCAGCTCTAAGAGCAGGGGGTGGGCAGGGTCCCTCTGAGATTCCCTCTGAGACCCTGGGTCACAGAGGAGGAAACAATTTGCCTAAGGTCACAGAGCAAGCAGATAGCAGACCTGGGATTCAAACTCACAAAATCCAATTTCAGAGCCCGGAGCTTTGTTAAGGGGCATCTCGTGGCCTTTCCTTCTGACAAAAACATCCTTCAGCCATCACTTGCCTTGAAAATGCTTTCTCATCCTTCAGATTTTCCCTTACGATCCCTTCCTTCCTACGTAGTTAGAAATGCATTCCCTTGGGGTACACAACCCTTTTATAGCATTTTCTCCATAGTGCTGTAGCTGCCTATCGAGGTGCTATTTTCCCCACCCACTGCTGAACTCCTCTAGCACACAGATGCATCTTACGTCTGTCCAGCCCTGGTGACTAATATGATGTCTGAGACACACCAGGGACTCCCAAAATGCCTGTGGAATAAAGGAATGAATGAATGAGTCATGAATGAATATTTCAGTATACAGCCAGATAGATTCCTGTATCAAATTTAGATGCCATTTTACTAGTTAATGTTAGGAAAAGTCAACAATGTTTTCTCTAAAACCTTGGAGAGGCTCTGTAGCTCAGGGGCTAGAGCACTGGTCTCATAAAACCTTGGAGCCAGATATGACTTGGAATTCAGAATTTTCCAGATTTTAAGAAAGCAACATACAGTGCACATACCTTAACTCATCTAATACTCCAGCACCTCCCGATCAAACACATTTTTATTTCCACAGTGAAATGTATGAACGTCCACACGAAGTAGGGTAAAGCTCACGAATTGCCTTAGATCAGTTTAGGTCAGGGTTTGCCACCAAATGAATTTGCTACGAAGCTGGAGGGGGAAAAAAAAGAAAAACAAACCTCTTGGTTCTTAGAGTTCTTTGAACTTGGGGACCTATGTATAAAGGGTTGTGGACTTCATATAAATTGCAGTCTATGCCACTTTGGGTGGTCCATCTGTCCCCCTGTGTCTAGCATGTGTGGCTTCGGTTAGTCCTCTGAGCCTTTTAAGATCAGCAGATAAAGGTTAATTTGATGAAGTAGCTTTCTAATTCTAGAGACAATGCATGGTTAACTTCCTTCCAGGGCAACGTTACCCAGCACCTGTTCTCAGATTGAGAATATATGGCTGTTTGAGTCCTGATTGAACCCCCTTGCTGCCCCCGACATGACTTTCTTGGAGGGAAAGCCATGCTTGCCCTTCAGAATCTGGGGACATCGGGTGGTGAGGACACACGGGAGCGTGCTCACTCTGGAAGGTGTTTGTGGCTGTGGCATGAATTAGCTTGGTGATCAATCACATCAGAGCTTGGTTCCCAGGCTCATGAATGGGAGTGAAGGTGCCAGCTGATGACATCGAAATGCCTCAGGATGCTCAGAGTGAGCAGTTTAAGGGTAAACGTTTAAGAGAAGACTTTCATCACACAGTGTGTAAAAGGATGCCACTCCAGCCTCGATGCTGAGCTCACCGACTGGGACCCAAAACACCCTCTCCTTTCCTGGGAGGCGCATCATCAACAGCCTTTGTGCCCTCTAATGCCTCAGTTCAGCTCTTGCACTTTCCCCCATGAGGGGCAAGTGACGTATCAGACAGAGAATCTGTGGGTGCAGAGCAGAGATTAGTGAAGTTTGGCTGGTGCTCTTACTGACCTCGGCGGGACTTCGCTTTATTTTTAGAATGGGCTTCTGTCACATAAACTCAACTGAGCCATATCTGAAAAGGTCTCTATTTGTTCTCACAACCACTTTTTCTTTTTCTTAGCTCACCAGGTGTTTTGTTTTCTTTTATCCAGAGCTATTGAAAATTCCGTGCCATTCGAAGACATCGATTTAGACAAATACAGTGTTTTCCCAGTAAGTATTGTTAAGAGTAACCAGCCATTCACTGACTGTGGCCTTGCTTCTCTGCATCTCTCCTTGGATGAGACCAGATAGCATTCTACTTGACTGCACTACGAATTTAATAATACACCATTTCATGGTGTTTACAGACTTTCTGGCATCTTAATAATACACAGACTATCGAAGTGGCTCTTAGACCTGGGTGCTTGTTTCCAGAAGCCATTCCCAGCTGGAATTCTCCATGGGGATTACAATTTTCTTGAAAGCTGTTGTGAATTATTTTGGAAATTCTTAAACCTACTCTAACTTACTTCTGTTAAAGTGTATGTGTGTGTCTTTATGAAAGTGTGGCTGTTTGGTTTAGAGCAGTTAGGATGTCAGCAGGTCCTCTGTGAAAGAAAGAGGTAAATAAGAGATGTTACAAACTCCCAGCGTCAATGAGATCTCAGATATCTGCCCCCTGAATGGGGGAGATAAAATCAGTGCTCGACATAACATGACTCTGGACTCTTTCAAGTCAGGCAGGTCCAACATATAATAAACCCACATAGTTAACCAGGTTAGCTAGAGATTTTTAAATTATCCAGTAAAACGATTAATGATTTGACCAAATAAACCAATTAGAGCCTGACCTAACTGGTGATTAATAGAGCAAGTTCAGGGCATTGGACAGTCCCACAGTTTATAGAAGTGCATACACACACGAACACATGTGTACACAGACAAGTGCATGTACATGCACGCACGTGCACAACATACATATGCACATCACATGTGCAGGCACACGTGCCCACATACATACACATGCACCCCCCCCATATACCCACACACAAGCAGGCACCCAACAGCACACATACACACACACACACTCCCACCTGTTCTTGGCCCTGATACTACGTGACATTTCACCTCACACAGCATATTTTATTGCATGAAGCTTAAGTTCCTTCGGAATCTCTGGTGTTCCTAGATGGTATCTGAATTAAAACTGCAGACGTCAGTAGCCTCCCGACAGCTCCGACTGCCCTGGGTTGTGGCGGAACTGAACGCCTCCTGTGTGTGCTCTTCGGTTTCAGACACTGCGCGGCTATCACTGGCGAGGACGAGACTGCAATGACAGCCACAACGGGACCTACCCCGGTAGAAGGTAATCATCTCTGCTGGTCGCTGCTTTCAAAAAATAGCTTCTGACGGCCTGTGCGCACAGGGCATTCGGCACCCTGCCCACCAGGCCGCTGCGCATTGCTGCATGCACGCACCCGGGCTTTTGGCGCCCTGCCCACCGGGCCGCTGCAGCGCTGCTGCCTGCTCGGGAGCGCACAACCGGGCTTTTGGCGTCCCGCCCACCGGGCCTCTGGGGCGTTGCAGCCCGCGCATGCAACTAGGCTGCCAACCGGGACGCCGCGGTGTCATTGCCTGTGCGCAGGACTGTGTGGCAGACCAGGGCCTCTGCCAAGCCCCAGCCCATCCAAGTGCTGCCCTGTGGGCGTGGCTTACAGATACAGTTGAAGGAGGGGCGATCAGTTGGAGGACAGAAAGACTGGAGCTCCTGCGCCCCGCCCACACTGAACCACCAGCCCCCCTGCTGAAAGAGGAATCTGCTATTGTGTCTCAGGCCCACCCTAGCTCCTACTCACATGCCCCTACCCCTGGCCACACCTTACTACCCTGCTATCTAACAGCTAAGACAGCAACCTGAAGTGCCCCAGGACACAGAAGCTGTCTGCTTCCCCCAACCCTCTCCCAAAATCTCCTTCTCCCACAACTAAGCTCAAAAGAAAAAATAAAGAGAAGCCCATCTGATAGGCAAACCCCTAGAGGGAAAACAGACTCATGCGTAAAGCAAAAAGAACCACATCAAACGCAATGCACACCTCAGAATCCAAAGCCCCTCCAGAAGATAAGGGGCAGTCTTTAGTAAAGCACCTTGTACACTTGGAATCAAATCTAAGTGAAACAGAATTCAGGGCTGCATTAATCAAGACACTCAGAGAGCTCACTCAATGCTGGCAAAGTACCCAGACACAGTTAAATGACCTCAACAAGAAATTTTCTGAGCAAAATGAGTACTTTACCAACAAAATTGAGAAGCTAGAGCAGAACCAAAAGGAACTCCTTGAAAT
>PVKE010052593.1:0-10290 GCA_004027555.1 Craseonycteris thonglongyai
TTTTCTACACTGCAGTTCCACTTGTTGATATATTATAAACTGGTTTCATAGAAATACTGAACTACTTCAAAAAACTTAGCCTCCATAATTTCTCCTGAATCTACTAACATTTTCAGCTTTTTGTTGACATTGTTAAGAACACTTAAGTTTTTCTGGACTCTAAATTGTTTAAAAGATTTTCAATGTTTATGGCTATTTCTACAGCTGAAATGTTATCTTTTGCACTTAAGATGATGTAAATTTAGAATTCAGAATCTTGATCTCTTCCAAAAGACAACCACAATTTCAAAGAGGAATTTTGGAACCACTCTCACAACATAACAGTGCATTTTTTCCTGGAAGAGGAAATATGATCTAAGCCCATTAAACATGCTTAAAATTCTGTCAATTGATGGATAGACCCAAGGACAAAAATCTTGTATTTTAATGCTCTAACAATATACAACATTGTTTCTTGCAAAGACACAAGGGTTTTTTGTTTGTTTGTTTTTGTAAACAAAACAAAATTTTTTATTTTATAACAAGTTTAGGTTTTCAGAGAGATTAAGAAGACAGTAGAGTTCCCATACACCCATATCTACATTCTCCTATTATTAACATCTTACAGTACATTTGTCGTAATAAGTGAACCAATATTGATACATTTTCTTTAACTAAAGTTCATACTTTACTCATACTTTCTTATTTTTCAACTAATGTCCCTTTTATGTTCCAGGATCCCATTCAGAATATCACATTACATTTAGTAGTCATTCTTCTAATGTTAGACTCCTTTTGGTGTGATGGTTTCTCAGGTTGGCCTTGATTTTGATGACCTTGAGAGTTTTTCATTAAATTTATTGGGGTAACATTGATTAGTAAAATTACATAGGTTCCAGGTGAATAACTCTACAATACATTGTAGAGTTTTTATTCTCTATAAACATACACTTGAATTCCCTTCCTCTCACCCTCACAACCATTCCCACTCTCCCTCTGGAAACCATCTAACTATTCTCTGTGTCCATGATCTTTTGACTTCTTTTTTCTTTTCTGTTTTGACTGTTCATTTAGTCTCTTCTTTAGATTCCACATAAAAGTGAGATCATATGATATTTGCCTATCTCAATCTGACTTATTTTGCTTAGCATGGTATCTTCTAGTTCCATCCATGCTGTTGTAAAAAGTACAATTTTATTCTTTTTTATGGCTGTGTAATACACCATTGTGTAAATGTACCCCAACTTTTTTATTCAATTATTTATTGATGGGCATTTAGGTTCTTTACATATCTTGGTTATTGTGAAAAATGGTACCATAAATATAGGGGAGCATAATTTTCTTTTAATTAGTGTTTTGAAATTCTTTGGATAAATACCCAGTAGTGAAATTGCTGGATCAAAAGGTAATTTCAATTTTAATTGTTTGAGAAACCTCCATACTATTTTCAATAGTAGCTATACCAATTTACTATCCCACCAACAGTGTAACAGAATTCTGTATCCCCCACAACCTCACCAACACTTGGTCAATTTATCGATGATAGCCAATTCTGACTGGAGTGAGGTGGTATCTAATTTTTGGTTTGGATTTGCACTTCTCTGATAGTTAGTGATGTTGGGCATCTTATAATGTGTCTATTGGCCATCTGCATGTCCTCTTTGGAGAAATGTCTATTCAGGTCATCTGCCCATTTTTTAATTGAATTTTTTGTTATTCTTTTTTGTTTTTGTTTTTTATGTGTGCTTTCTTTCTTTTTGTGTTGAGTTGTATTTGTTTCTTAACTTTGGATATTAACCCTTCATTGGATGCCTCATTGGCAAATATTTTCTCATTCTGTAGGATGTCTTTTCATATTGTTAATGGTTTCTTTTGCTGTAAGAAAAAAAAAACTTTTTTAATCTGATGCAGTCCCATTTGCTTACTTTTTCTTTTGCTTCCCTTGCCTGAGGAGATATATCACTGAAGGTATTGCTAAGGGCAATGTCTGAGAAGTTACTTCCTATACTTTCTTTTAGGAATTTTTTGGTTTCATGTCTTATATTTACATCTTTAGTCTATTTTGAGTTTCTTTTTCTATATTGTGTAAGAAGGTGGTCCAATTTCTTCTATTATTTTTTACATATATCTGTCCAGTTTTTCTAGCACTGTTCGTTGAATATACTGCCTTTACCCCAATGTAAATTCTTGCTTTCTTTGTCAAAGATTAATTGGCCATATAAATCAGTGTTTATATCTGGGCTCTCTTTTCTATTTCATTGATCTATGTGTGTGTTTGTTTTCGGTTTTGTTTTAATGCCAATACTATGCTGTTTTGATAACCACAAAAGTTTTTTAGTTCTTCAACTCTAAATGTGTATAAGAGTATATGGAAGTATTTGTATACTTTTTACTGCAAAACATTTAAATTAAATAGGAAACAGTTGACAGCACACTGGAGACCCTTGTGTATTATACATGACACACAACCAATGCTAATAATCAGCCTCTTCAGTTCATTTTTAAGTTTTTGCCACACATTACTTTTGCCAAATCTTTTGCAAACACCAAAATTCATGTTTGTGTTACCCACACAGAAAGCAACAATTATGTTTTCTAAGTAAATTTGTCAATTACTTTCTTCAACATAGCACACTGTAGATTTGATATTTCACTAGGTAAGGAAACAAAGTCTCTAATTTCTTCTTGAACAACACAATTGGGCAAAAAGTACCACACAATGACTAGAAAAAGTCTGATGTCTTTTATTGTTTGACACATCTAAACTGACTGTCATGCTTTTTGTTTTATTCAAATCCTCTATTTTTTGCCCAATATGTATGGTGACAAAATGTTGGTAATTATTGTTTCTGATGTTGTACATGCTGAACAAAATTTTGGTTTATAAATATTTATCAAGTTGATAAACAATCATTTGCATGAAAACTTTGGTCGTGACACACAGTACGATAACCAAAAAGAATTTCACTTGCTGCAATTTCATTGGTTTCACTCTCACCATCAGGGCTCACAAATGAACTAATATATTTTACT
The DNA here is from genome assembly GCA_004027555.1 of Craseonycteris thonglongyai. Taxonomy (NCBI): domain Eukaryota; kingdom Metazoa; phylum Chordata; class Mammalia; order Chiroptera; family Craseonycteridae; genus Craseonycteris; species Craseonycteris thonglongyai. Next base: position 3,013 of record PVKE010052593.1, read on the forward strand.
GAACCCAGAGTTTTTTCAGCATCTTTATGTTTCTGACTACATAAATGTTGGTTGATGTCACTTCTACCATCATGAGCAATGGAAAAGTGGACATTACTATATCAGCATACTACTTTTGTTCCATCACTACACAATGTCTGGTTTAATAAACTTGATTTCCTTTTGTAGATCATCATTAAAACTGTAGTTTTGCCTCTTTATCTTTTGCATTGCAAGGGTAGACTTATAGCTTTAAAAAATAAGACTTAAAAATATGATGCTTGTTAAAACCACCAATAGCAAATAACAAAGCCAATAATTAGCACACAGGCAAAACAAAAATGAACATTACAGCATAACAGATGTCATCGCAAATGAATGAGTCCACCATCACCTATATGTGCATCCCCACACCCCACTACAGTGCATTTGCTTTATTGAGTCAAAAGTAGAATGGATTTCTAGTAGGTTCAGTGGCAGGGCATCAGTTTGCCAGCCGCCAACACTAAAGAAACAACAATGTGTATAGAACGTGGGACTCTGATCATGGTAAGCAGCAAGAACAAACACATCTGCTTTGTCTCTTACTAGTGGTGTTCTCTCTTTGGGCAAGAAGTCTGGCCCTATAATACATAAAGAAACCTGCACTAAGGTCAAGAATTAAAAAAATTAAACAACCCAGAGCTGAAAAATAATAATAAAACCACAATATAACAAAACAACTGTAGCTCACTTTGTGGTCTCTTGGGCTATAGGAGACCTACAAAACAATGTAAACTCACTGTAAAAGAACATGGAAATGGGGTGCAAATGCATAACACTAATTTATTCCATATAAAACACAAAAAACACTCATAAATAATACATATAGCATATATCAAAAATATTTTCATAAAATATTACATGAGCAGTAAAAAAGAATCTGTATGCCATACCACACTGAACACACTAATGTAGGACTACAGTGGCCAGGCTGCAAAAAATAAACACACAGCAAAAAGAAAAGTAAATAAGGAGTCAACACCCTGAATGCTATCACAAGTCATTATATGCTACTGTTCAGTTGGAGAGTTCCACTGTAATAAAAAAATACTTTGGGGATGCCAGGATGGCTCAGTGGGTTGAGCATTCTCCTTGCAGTTGCAGGGTCCAAAGATCAAGTTCCATCCCCGGCCCATGCAGACCCATATGCTGAACTGGGGCATACTTCCCATGTGGAAGACCTCTGGTTCAGTTCCCACCCTGCACAGCCTGCATCCACCCTTGTGGAACAAAACTATGTAGAAACTAATGATGTATGGCTATGCAGACTACTCTGAACCCTCCCCCATTCTCTCTCTCTCTCTCTCTCTCTCTCTCTCTCTCTCTCTCTCTCTCACACACACACACACGCACACACACACACACTAAAATAAATCTTTAAAAATATACTTAATAACATCTTGTTTAACTAAAACATGAGTCTGAAAAATCTGAATCAAATGAATGTAGGGCAGAAAGAATCTCTATGGGTGGAACAATGACCGAAATAACAGTAAGACTCATAGTCACTGCACCCCACACTGCTAAGCTGATGGAAGAAAACAGCCACGTGAGCCTGTTCAGTAGTGTGTATGCATGGAGATCCTCTTGGCTCCCACATGCTCAATGGGGCTTAGTGACTGCCTCTTGAACTCCCTGGCACTGCAGACAAGCAAGGGGGCAATGTCTGATCATAACTAGATCAAGAAGCCTGGCCCTGACTGGATAAAGTAAATGAAACTTCCTCTTTTATCACACTAGTCATTTTACTGTAAGCATTGATTAGCATATAGCCTTATGATAAATAAAATAATTTCTTTCAGCTTTTTACAAAAAAAATTAAAAACAGAACAAAATTATCATGTATATTAAAATGATAGATGGTCAAGAAATACTTTTAAAAAATAGTCCTGTCTCATTTTAAACAATATGTGTATTGAACTTACCAATAAACATTTGCTGAATACTTATTATGTGTTAACACAGTATTGATCACTCCAGGAATCTGTAGATGAGTAAGATTTCGATGCCATTCTAACCTTAATATTTAGTTGAAAGTCAAACGTGTAGAAACTCAGGTGTAATACAGGGGAGAAATGTGTGAAGAATTCAAATTAGGAAAAGAAAAAATACTTTTCTCCCAGATTCACATGTGAGTTAGGATTACTTAGCCTTCCATATTTATATTGAAAATGTTCTGTAGTATAGATATACGTAAGAGTCCTCAAGCAGGTGGAATCCTAACGCATTTATGTATTAGAATACTTGTCAATTAAATATCTTCTTCCTCTGTAATCAGAGAGTATAATTTCATGTGCTATGTAGAATAAATTGATGTTCACACTTTTCTAGTTGAGGTTCCTCTGTTTTACTTGTAGAGGAAGTTAGTGCTGTGTTTTCAGAACAACAATTTAAAAAATTTTTCTCAAAAGAATGGTAGACACATTGACATCTCAAGTCCATTAGCTGAAACAGTGAGAGAAAAAAAACAATATGAATATAAATGAAATTTTAGTACCACCATATCACAGAATACTTAATTAACCAATTATCCACAAAACTTACTTATCTTTTTTTTTCTCTTAAGACAGTAATAACTGCATTATGGAGCGGACATACTAATATGTAGGCTATATTGCTAAACCACCAATCTTTAATTTATTTTTCTTTTAAAAAAATTATTTTATTCTCTGAGGGAAGGTAAGAGGAGGAGAGGGCCCAGAGCAGTCTCCATAGTGGCACATAATTGGTTGTGACATGGTTTCATTCCCCACAGGTGGATGTGGGGCATGGTGGAATGGGAACAAAACCTGGGGCCTCCCACATTGGAGGCAAAAATCTTTGCCAACATCCCAGCAGTTACTGGTTGCACCACAACTCAGCATATGGGGTTGCACAGGCCAGGGCTGGGAATCAAACCACGGTTCTCATGATTGTGAAGCAAGCTCTCAACTGCTGAACTATTCTGGCTTCCCTCAACTTTTTTCTTAATACAGTGATGACTATATTATGGAGAGGAAAGTCTAACATGTTGGCTATGTCTCTAAACCACCATCTCAGCATATGGAAAAATAAAAATGCCTTGGTTTATATGATGTACATAATCAGATAAAGTGATGTCAGCTATTTGATTAAGTTTTGGTTCAAATGGACCAAATCAGCAAGCTCTTTTGCCAACATATGAACCACAAAATAATAAATATAATATAATTTGCTACCTGTAAATTAATATTTTCATATCCAGGCATTTATAAAAGGATAATGAAAGCTTCAGTGTGAAAGAAATTAGATAGGTAATAGATAGATCATAGATAAAAATTCTTATGACCTCATGTAAATTGCTGTATGTCTGGTTTTTTTGTTTGCTAATGTTATTGAAACTAAATAATATATCTCACACATTTAACAAAGAATTTGGCTCCTATTATGACATACCATTGTGTTGGACACCAAGGATTTAAAGATGAATAGTAAGTACACTTCAGCCCCAGACATGTCACTAACTAGCTGAGGAAACTCACACAAAGAAATAATTATAATAATGTTATGAGATTCCTGATAGATAATTGTAATAAATTTTGTGAGAACACGGAAAAGAATAGATGAGGTAACAGAGGAGGTAACATTGTCTAGAAGACTTGTATTCTTTCTTTAAGCCTTCACTGAAGAAGGTGGGAGACAATGACATGCAAACAAAGAAATGAAGCATATGACCTCTGTAAAGTGAGGGACAGGAAATAAAGCTACCAGTGCTTATATGCCCTACTAAGGATTTTGTACTATATCGTATAGACAATGAAGAGCCACTGCTTTAATCTAGATTAAGAAAACCATCATGTAGTGATGAAAGGGGTGCCGATTCTGGGTGGTGAGCACATAATGTGATGCATAGGTGATGTGATGTGGACTTGTACATCCAGAAACTGTCTAATTGTTACCAATCAATGTCACCCCCAATAAATTTAACAATAAAATTTTTAAAAATCATGGATTCATTCATTTTGGTTATTCATTGATAATAAGAGAGGGGATCCCCCAAAACACCAGACTTTATTTATTTTAAAAATGTATATTTATTCTTACATGTTTAAACTTTAATAACCTTCAAGGTAATTTCCATTTAATGCAAAACATGTATTGAGATGCTTTTTCCATTGCTCAAAAGAGTTTTGAACTCATTCATTTTGGTACCTTTTAGTGTTTCTGCCATTTTTTATTTCGCCTGTTCCACACCAGTAAAATGATCCTTTTGATAACTTTTTTCATCTGGAGAAACAATAAAACATTGCTCAGGGTGAGGTCAGGTGGATAGGAAGAGCAGGACATTGAAGGTCATACCATTTTTGGTCAAGCACTCCCAAACACTCAGCACTGCGTTGGAAGGTGAGTTGTCACACTGTATGTTGTTCATGTTAGCCATCCATCATGAAATAGGTAAACATGTTGAAACACTCTCCAAAAAATTTTCACGAAAGCTAAACACAGCATCTCACAACAATGCCAGCTGTTACATATGGGTTCCTAGAACACTCATGTAGTAGAGGAAGCCAGTACTATAAGAGACCCACCCTTCAAAAGATAATTCTGGTTTTATTTTGACTACCCCCTCATAAAATGAAACTATACTTCATTGTTATATATTTCATGTGACTTTGGTGAACTTTTTAATTCAAATTTATTCTTGAAAAACCATTTCCTTGAGAGTATCTAGTCACACCAGATATATCTGAATATAAGGGTGACAGAGTGTCTCCCTTATGAATAAGAGACAACAGTGACATTAGTTCAGGTACTGTTTACATTTTTTGCTTCTCAGAAAGGAACTTGATGCAGATAACACCCTTTAAAATAAGAAAATGCTTGTTAAAATACTGGGAAATGGGAAGCTGGGATGACTCAGTGGGTTAAGTGCTCACTTTGCAACCCTGGAGACCAAGGATCAAATCCTGGCCCTGACCCGTGCAGACTCATATGCTGAAATGTGGTGTGCTTCCCATATGGGAAGCCCCAGTTCAGTTTTGCCCCCCTCCCCAACCTGGCCCCTGGCTCAAGAGAGTGTGCCTCCCATGTGGGAGGCCACCAGACTGGTTCGTGCCCTGCGCAGCCACCACCCAACTGTGTGGAATAAAACTATGTCGAAAACTAATAATGTACAACTATGTGGACTTCACTGTGCCCTCCCTCTTCTCTCTGTCTCTGCATCTCTATCTCTGTCAAAAACAATAAAAATAAATATTTAAAATACTGGGATGAATGCATAGCTTCATATTATATAATATGCTCATATGACACATATTTTATGATGTGTGGTGCTACTGTTAAGTTAGCCTTTAGCAAAGATATGTCATAAATACATTTGCAGAACTCTAATAGAAGAAAATCTGTAAGAGTGAAGAGGAAAACAGGCAAGCCATTTATTTGGGGAAAAAACAATGTTTAGTAAAATATTATGAACTACTTGTGTTCAATTCCTGACATACAAAAGAGAACTTGAGAAGAGAGAGCAAGATGGCGGCATGAGAGGAGAACCCAGACACCTACCTGGGAAGGGACTTATGAACAAAAAGGAACCCACAGGGGAAACCCTGAGAAGCACCCTCAACTGAGAGAACCACACAATGCAGAACAACACACAAAGGTTAGAGGAAAAAGGGGAGAGTGGGAGAGGGAGGGAGAAGGAGCAGTTCGGGGACAGGAACAGAGCATGGAGCGCGGCCTGGGGCTGGCAAAAACAAAGGGGAATTGGGGGACTACAGCCAAAGTGGAGCTAGACCCAGGGCAGGCTGGAAGCCGAGACCTAGGGAGCGTGAAAGCCCCACAGGAATGTGGACAATTTAACATCCCAACTCAAGGGGCGACACGCGGTGCCCTAATCAGATCACAGAGCCTAAAGTGGAACAGGGACTGTGGAGCAGGGCGGCGGCACTTCCCGGTGGGTGGGGTGAGAGCAGGGCACCAGCCCGCAGCAGCTCGGCACCCCTGATTCACAGAGGAGACACAGCTGAGCTCCTAAGGTTGTCTGTGAGGGAGCACCTTTTGAAGACAGGGCTCTTGGAGTGAGGGCAGCGGCTCAGTGGACACTGAGGGAGCACACTGAGCAACAACAGACGTGCTTAGAGTGAATCCCGGTCCTGCAGAGCAGCCGCAGCCCAGCCTCTGCCAAGCCCCAACTGCCTGCACCACAGCTAAGCGGCGCCCGGGCAGGCAGGCCCACAGATGGCAGGCAGGCTCACAGAGACAGTGAAAAAGCAGCCCGGCCAGAGGGGAAGAAAAGCCCAGAGCTGCTCGCTCAGCCCCCACTACTGCTGAGCTGCCGGCAGGCAGGCAGGCTCACAGAGGCACTGAAAAAGCAGCCTGGCCAGAGTGGAAGAAAAGCCCAGAGCTGCTCGCTCACCCCCCACTACTGCTGAGCTGCCGGCAGGCAGGCAGGCTCACAGAGGCACTGAAAAAGCAGTCCGACCAGAGGGGAAGAAAAGCCCCTAGCTGCTCACCCAGCCCCCACTACTGCTGAGCTGCAAGCAGACAGGCTCACAGGGCCATTGAAAAGGCGGCCAAAGCAGCTCGCCCGGCCTCTGCTCTGAACCACCAGCCTCCCTGCAAACAGAGGAATCTGCTATTGTGTCTCAGGCCCGCCCTAGCTCCTACTCACACGCCCCCACCCCCGGAACCACACCTTCACTACCCTGCCTTCTAACAGCTAAAACTGCAACCTAAAAGAACAGCCGCAAGGCACAGAACTGACTGCTTCCCCCAACACTCTCCCAAAATCTCCTCCTCCCACAACTGAGAAGCCCACCTGATAGGAAAACCCCCAGTGGGAAAGCATACTCATGCACAGAGGAAAAAGAACCACATCAAACACAATGCACACCTCAGAATCCAAAGCCCCTACAGAAGATGAGGGGCATTCTTTAGTAAAGGAGCTTGCACACTTGGAATCAAATCTAAGTGAAACAGAATTCAGAAATTCAATAATCAGGGCACTCAGAGAGCTCACTCAATTCTGGCAAAGTACCCAGACACAGTTAAATGACCTCAGCAAGAAATTTTCTGAGCAAACTGAGTACTTTGCCAATAAAATTGAGAAGTTAGAGCAGAACCAAAAGGAACTCCTTGAAATGAAAGGAATCATGGGAGAGATGAAAAAAGAACTGACCAGCAAAGGAAACAGGGCTGACCAGCTAGAGGAAAGAATGAGTGAAATCGAAGATAGAAACATGGATATGTCACAGAGGGAAGAAGAAAGGGAAATGAGAATCAAGAGAAATGAAAGAGCCC
>PVKE010052594.1:0-10288 GCA_004027555.1 Craseonycteris thonglongyai
TGGCTTCAAATTTCCTTCTTCTTGCTGGAGCTATGATGGGTTCTTTTCTACCAGCCATTTGTTATACACCCACTAATCTTTTAGGCAGGGGTTATACAGTACTGTAGCTTCAGCTACACACAGAATGTTCTATGACGGTACCTTTTAACTCACTGTATGTGCCCTAATACTGTAGCATTGGCTACATACAGAATGTCCTATAAAGGCACTGTACCTTTTAGCCCATTGGATGTGCTCTAATACAGTCAATTTAGTTACTATGCATGTGTCCTGATACAGCAGCTTTGGCTACACAGAACATTCCTGTGCTGCAACTGTATGTACCACGGTGAGCCAATCACAGCAAGCAAAGGTTCAAAGGTTATAATAGACCGCCTCTCTAACTCTGGCCAATCTGAGCAGGCTTTTTACTAGAACACAGTGTAGCTTCGGGTACAGAACATGTATAATTTGCATGCATAAAAAGCCTGCTTGGATTGGCTGAGTTAGAGAGGCGGTCTGAGCAGCCTTGCAGTGATTGGTGTGGGATCGAGTTGGAAAATTCGTTTAGCGGCATATCCAGATGATTTTCAGGTTTGAGTTAGAAAATTTGTTTAGCGGCATATCGAGATGTTTTTCGGGATATACTCGGCGTATAAGACGACCCCCAATTTTTGGTTGGCTTTTTTTTGTTTCAAAAGTCATCTTATATGCCGGAAAATACGGTAAATGGAAGCATTATAATTATATTAAAATTCTTAATAGTAAATTTAGACTCTCCAAGAATTTGTCCCCAGAATCCAATAAATTTTTAACTTTAAGTGATTGTTTACTTAACCACACACACAAAAAAAGCAGGTAAAATTGAGTATAGTGTGTGTTTCAAAGGAAACCCATATCTTTTTCTCTTTCTTAACCTTCTTCTCCCTATGCCCCACCCCTTCCCCCAACCTGGACCCAGGGAGAGAAAGATAAAGAGGTCTCAGCAATGCTAAAATTGTTAGCCCTCTTCTATGTGCCTCATGATTTACATAATCTCATTTAATCCTCACACCATCCTTAAAAATTGGTCAGTCAGAATACTGGAGTTCAGAGAGATTATATAATTTTAAACTAACAATTGTTATAGTCAGTTACCAAACCTAGTTTTTTTCTCTTTCCAAAGTCTGGTTCTTTTTCCTGGAGACTTACTCCAAAGAACTCATACCATGAATTTAAGTAATCATTCATTTATAAGTGTTTTTTTTTCCTCAAAAAACAGCAAACTTCTTAAGAAAAAGTTGTAGTATTATGTTCACTATGATGACAAGAGTCTAGCCTAGCGTGATGATATTTAATTGCTCATTACTATTATTTTTGAATGAATGAATGAGCTTCTTTATCCCTGGACATATAATTTACATCTTTAAATCAATACAAGTTTAGGTCATTCTCTCTTCACAACTGGAATGAGATAACATTACACTGACTAACTTCTATAGGCCTTCATTGGCAAACTCCAAAAACAGGGAGCAGAGTCCTAGAAGATTTACATTATGGAGTTAACCCTAAAAAAAGTATACCTAGGTGCAGATAATGTTATTTTATTAGTTATTAAAGAATCTTAAGCATCATGAGTTATGAGTACAGGGTCAGGGCTTGAATAATATACTATGCAAATAAAATAATATCTGGCAAGAAAGTTCTGTTAGTGCATTTTATCTATATGCCAGTGTTAAAAAAATTTTTTTTTAATAAAAATAAATTGCTTGAAGTCCTAAAGTTGGAGACAATGATCTTTCTTAAGGACTAGGTACTAAAAAATGACAGTTACACCTTCCCATTACCCCCTCCCCCCTGACTATTTTATTTATTTATTCATTTAATTTATTATTATTATTTCTACTGCTTTTACAATTATTACCTGTTTTCAAGACTGTCTTGGCTTCTAAAAAGAATGCCAGAAGCAATTATGTAAAAATGTTTGTTATCATGCATGAGGAGAAAACATCAGACTGGAATAAGAAAATGATAAATCATGTAACAAAAGGAAAAATTCAAGGCAGTAGAAAGACAAATGCTAAATTAATTGACCGTCATCTTAAATATAATAAAGAATAATGGCTTTCACACTCATTATAATATATAATGCTGTGAATAAGCACCCAAATTTTATTTACTCCAATGATTCTTCATTTATGTCTTGATGAAAGAAATAATTCTTGTCAAAACATGATACCAAAGGGAAGTATGAGAGCTCTAAGCCAATGTTCTTTGGTTAGAACTAGAACCAAAAGTGTCAGGACCCTGAAGCTTCAAAAAATAGTGACCATAATGAGTTTCCTACAGATGAGCGCTAGATTAGTTTTTACTTATTCTTAATGAAGATTGTTGGAATAAAGTAGTTGTCCCCAAAACCTCCTATGTCTTAGGAAAAGTACATGTAAAGCTCAAATTAATCAACTTACTCTCATTCCTGCCAAAGAAGCAGAACACTTTTTTTTTTTAAGATTTATTTTTATTGTTTTTGACAGAGAGAGACAGAAAAGGGAGGGCCCAGAGCAGTCTCCATAGTTGTACATCATTAGTTTTGATATAGTTTTATTCCACACAGGTGGGCTCGGGGCTGCTCAGGGCGGGAACCGGGCCTGGGGCCTACCGCATGGGAAGCTTGCCCAGAAAGAACTGAACTGGAGGCATACCCCAGTTTAGCATGTGGGTCTGCACAAGCCTGGGAGAGGATATGATCCCTGAACCCCAGGGCTGCAAATGAGTGCTCAACCCACTGTGCAATCCTGGCATCCCCCAGAACACATTTTAAAGATGGCTACTACGTATATTTTTTCCAAAATAATTTAAAAACTTCTTTTGCGAAGATGTTCGCAAAAAATGCACACAAATAGGCAGCAAAACAAAACAAATTTTAAAAAAGTTCTGTCTCTTTACCCTGATTATTTCATTATATAGAAATTAATGTTCTATGATGTTCTACAATGATAGGAGCATCATAACAGATAAATTTGTATCTAAATACCAGATAATACTGTGATTTACACTCCATTTCTCTCTGGTAATAATATGGTATTCGTAAATGTAAATATAAATTCAGAAATCTTGGAAATGTATTTATTCTAAGCAATTGGAAAAAAAGTTTATTTTAAAATTTTGAAATTATTTGAATTATTTACAATTGTTAATTAGTTAAAATTTTAAAAATATTGAAAAATGAGTTTGATAGGTACCTAAACATTTTCTTCTATTTATTTTTACCCTATTTGGAGATAGACTAATAAATAAACAAAAGCTGTGTCCAGTGATAGGCTATGAGGAAAAAAGTCTTGTTCCTTTTTTAACATTTTTAATTTACTCAAAATTGTCTATTAACATTAATACTTAGAATATGTCATTATTATGTCAGTTGTAACTAAGTTAACTCATAATTAGTATAATGATGGATGGGATTAATACTATGTTAGTTTTTCAGATCATTTTTGTAGCCAAGGGAAATACAGACTATATTCTTGTGCAGTTTCTTTCCACTTGTTCTCTGAAGTTTCAGAAAGAATTATACCTTAAATATTTGCTATAGAAAGGAGACAGGTAGAGAAAAGACATAGTCCACAACAGAGTAATACATTAGTTATGCCATTATGCAAATTCCTTCAATGAGCACTTGTGTGCCAGGGACTGAAGTAGTCACAGGGAATACAATGGTGAGCAAGACTGAACTTGTACAGCCTATTATAGAACTTCAGACTGGTTGGAAATAGAGGAGAGGGCATTCTAGTATTCAAGACAGGGCACAATCAAAAATTTAAATTGTAAGCCCTCAGAGGCAAACGACCAGAAAATGGGCTTGACCTAATGGAATATATAATTAGAAAAAGGCGATGTGATAAGATGTTTGAGAGGTGATGAGGAAGGGAACAGAGATGACTGGCATACTGGGATTAATGTTGCTCAATAAAATGAAAAATTGAATTTTATATATAGTCTAGAGTAGAGTGTGAACTAAGTGAAACTACAGGCAGACTAGCTGTTCAATGAGTTTGCTCAAACCATAAGTCAGTGTATTATCATTAGTTAATCTAGCAGGTTATGTTTCATTGGTCTTACATTGTTCTTACAACATTGGCAGACTTTCCATTGAATAGTCATTATATTAGCATTATATTACACTGGAAAATTGTTTTAATGGTATGTTATAATATGTCAGTTGCTTGGAGATATCAGACAAGTAAAGCACAGTAGGTCTGTGAATTCACATCTTATTATGGAACCTGAAAGAGAAAGTGCAGCTATCTAAGTGTCTTGCTCACATGAAAGGTGATGGCAAGCCAAAGAGGATAATGATCTTCCATAGGGTGGACAAACAGCCAGTGTGCTGCTATGTTCATATAACAGCTACTGATGTATCCTCCCACAGCAATTTATTACTCAGAAGTTTTGAAACTCCCTCAGGAAAAAAAATTTTTTTCATGGGAATAAGTATTTTTTTAGTGACTGCTTATGACAGAGCATTTCCTCTTCATTCTGTGTCACAAAGCTGCCTATCTATCAGGAATGGAAAAGTCAGCTTTGATAAATTGGAAGCCTATTTAAAATTCCTCAGCTCAGAGCCATCATCTCTCAATGTTTATTATTATTTCTCATTCTCTACTTTCAAGCTAAAGGAAAAATAAGGAGAAAAGTTATCCTTTTTAATATAATATATGGCTTTGATTCCTGGGGTTTGTTTGCAAAACAATTTGTAAGTCACAGACATTAATTACCTTAACTTTCAATTGCAGTGTTCATAGCTGTAAAATAAATAATACTGGAATTTGTCTTAAAAGGAAACACAGCAAGACCACCATTTGTACTTCAGCCCCTGACCCAAATTCCCAATATTATAGATACTCAGATTTTTTGCCTTGTAGTGGCACTTCCCTCCATTTGAAAAGAAATAACTTTATTAGGTGAGGGTTTGGTCCCCTATTAACACCCTATTGAAGCTAATGACAGCTTGTACAATAATGGATCTTAACATATCAGAAAAGAAAAAAGAAGAGTAGAGGCCTGGGGAGCAGTAGAGTTAATACCAAACCTACTTGCTTTCCAACATTGTCTAAGATTGGCTAAGAATATCCTAAGAGGTATGGTAGCACAATTGGTAAGCTCCACAAAGCTAGCAGGTGAATTTACTTAACACAAAACCAAATTTCAAAGAATTTCAAATTTATGCAACTCACACCTTGTGAGATATACCAATTGAACAAAGATGTTGCTGAGCCTTTCTATTGATATTGAACTAAAATAACAGCACTCCCGCACCCCATCAGAATGCTGAGTTTGAGTATATTTAAACCTTGCTGACCTTAATGAATTATTTTACATTTGCCCAAAATAAAAATTTTGAAATGCAGGTCATCTCAGAGATCAGTTAGCAACTCCACCCAGCAGGGCAGACAGTTCTTCAAATCATTCTATTCTCCCTTTTTGCTCAGACTGATCTCTGGACCATCTTGCCTGGCCCCTCTGATATACAGGGCTCCTTCTATGAGTTTGGGTTTATGCTTCTGTTAGTAGCAACAATATTTTACTGCCTTAGTCCTCTTTATATTGAATGATAATATTAATCACTGACTCCCAACATTACTAGAAAGTAGAATAAATGTTGGCTAGATTGGCAAATTTATTCTAATAATACCACATCATCCCCTGACTCGTAGAAATCCTCACAATTGAAAGAGCAGGTAATCTGACTCTACATGTTACTTAAAATTTAGGAAGACCTTCTCTATTGGCTCCACATTTATGTTTAAAGATAGAGAAGTTATTTTTCCCTTAAAGTTTCTATTGTTATTGTTGTTGTTGTTGTTGTTGTTGTTGTTGTTATTATTAATTGCTACTGGACTCAAAGCCTGCTGACCAAAACTACTCTGATGATCTAAGTTATTGTATAAATGAACAATGTACTTCCATATATGGTATTCATGAAACTACAGTTTAGTAATGATTTGGAATCTTTAGATAAATGACACTCGTAAATAAAGGGCTTTAAGCATAGTGTATATCCAGTTTTCTCCTTTCTAACTTTACTCTCTGTGTATAAGGCAATCTTTTGTTCTGTGTTCACAATGTTGCTCTATTTGGAGAAAACCTGTCTTAAACATTATAGACAAATTAGAGGAAAGTAAAGAGACTTGTTTTTAATATTTGTTCATAAATTTCCTTGAATCTCCAACTGTTCAGTTTAAAGACAGCATAGAAAATGCTAGATTCTCATTGTCTTTATGTTATCCTACATTTATAATAAATGACTTTTACAAAAAAAAGAGGGACTTGTTTAAGAAAATAATTCTTTTGTCCAGCCAAAAGAATTATTATTATTATTATCATTATTTTGAACTGAACTGGGGGCCTCACCGCGTTTGGGAAGCATATCCCAGTTCAGCATGTGGGTCTACCTGGGCCAGAGTCGGGATTCGATCCTCAGTCCTCGGGGCTTCAAAGTGAGCGCTTAACCCGCTGAGCCATCCTGGCTTTCCCAAGAATTATTATTTTAATTATTATTTAAATAACATAATGAGAAACCTGGACAAAGAGGTTAAGTAATGAAAAAAAGAAGATTCTAGAAATAAGTGATACGATCTAGTTAGAGTGAGGTAACTTTTACTTATGTAATGAAGCGACTGGAAAAAAAAAAGACAGCAGATTAAGAATGGGCACTGAGAAGATCTTTAGATGAGATCGAATTGTCACTGCCTCCTTTAGGAAGTTAACTGACACATTTGAAAACCTGTGCTGGCATACATGTTCTATAGCAGGTTGACTTATAATCATGAATTGCCTTGGCTTCTTTAAAAAAAAAAAATTCTTGACAGATGAATTTGTCTCCATGGAGACTTCAACACATACTTCATAGAATCCTTTAAGCAGCCTAGGACAATGTCACTAAAACATTTGATCAGTGAATTGGACCTGGTAAATCAGGACATATGTTTTAGGTATTATATTTAGAGATTCTTATATCAGGACCTTGGGGGAGAAAAGAGGCAGTAGAGGAAGATGCAGGGATAGCTCAGCGATTGAGTGCTCGCTTCACAAGTGCAAGGTCTAGAGTTTGGTTCCTGGCCCCAGCCTGTGCAATACCATATGCTGAACTGTGGTGCAACTGGTAACCACTGGGAGGCCGCAGTGGCGAAGGTTCTTGCCTACCACTCGGGAGATCCCCATTTCAGTTCTGCTAAGTGTAGCCCCACAATCATCTATGTAGGATGAAACTATGTCACCACTAATGATGTACAACTATGGAGACTGCTCTGGGCCCTCCCCCTTTTTCTCTATCTCACTCTCACTTTCTCTCAAACAATAAAATAAAATTAAAAAATCTTAAAAAAACAAAAAAAGAGATAGTAAAATCTTAGATTATAATTCTAAACAGGAAATAAAGTTATCTCATCAAGTCCAGCAACCTTTGACAAAGAAAGTCTATTATAATGTTCCTTTGGCTTCACTTGATTAAACCTTTGACAGGTTTTGTCTTGACTATAGGCTCCTGTCCTTCCTTATCTTAGAGCGTTTACCTTATAAAACTTGCAGTTTTTCTCTGCCTCTTGAACATGTAAATCTTTTTTAAAGCCTCTTACCAGTTTACAACTCAGGAATATCTTTCTCAAGAACTTGGAAGTCATTCTTTGAAATATAGTATCAAGGCATATAGAGCTCCTGTCTCCTAGACTCTGTGGGAGGGTAGGAGCCTAACTTCTGTGGGTACCCCACTCCACTTGGTAAAGCACCTGCTGTTAAACTCTTGTTTCTTTGGGTAAGGCCAGTTAGCAAATACGAGTGGCCTGGTTGCCTCCACAAGCACCTTCTCTTAAAACCTCCTCTGCCCTTGTTTCCTCCTAGCTGGGTATCCACTCCCCTATTGCTGGCAATAGTATCAGAAGAAAATTAACTATGTTTACACATCTTTTACAGGGATTAAAAAACAAAAACAAAAAAATCCTACTGCTCCTATACCAAGAATGGAACAGAGTTTAAGCTTAGAGGCCTACTGTCTCTGATCCCTTCTTGACAGATTTATAGACCTTTGTAAGTCTGCCACCCACTTCAGCTCTGCCAAAACAATGGGGTACAAGACCCCTTCATTCAGGCCTTCACCAAGCTCTACACCAACCTGTAGCCCACAGGCAGCATGAGACCCAGGATGGCTTTGAATGTGGCCCCACACAAATTTGTACTTTCTTAACACATTATGAGATTTTTTTTTCTTTTTTTGCAAATAATTTTTTTGGCCCATCAGCTACAGTTAAGTGTTAGTGTATTTTATGTGTGGCCCAAGTCAATTCTTATTTCAATGTGGTTCAGTGAAGCCAAAGGGTTAGACACCCCTACTATATACCCTCTTAGTTGGGAGATATCATGTCTCTCTTCTTCCTCTTCTCCTTCCTCTTTCCCTCCTATTCCTTTTCTCTCCCTCTCCTCTCTTCCCTCTCTAATGACCATTATTTACTGCTCTTTCTGAAGAACACTTAATCTCTTTAATGAGTGTTTAGTACAGTGAAGCAATTAATATTATCGGAGGAAATACTCATAGGATAAAATTGATTTCATTCTAATATGAAGGAAATCACCAACATGGTTACACTTCCTACCCTGAGAAAGCTATTGAGGCAAGGAAAGATAAAAAACCAGGCTACCTTTGTGAAGGGGAGAAGGTTGTGGAAACAAAATAGGCACATAAAACAAAATAAACAATTGTTATCTCAACAAGTGTCCCAAACAAGAAATGAAACTTTGGCCTCCATCATTTTTCTGTGAACAATTCAAGTGTAACTCCCCGTAATAGGAAACAAAGTGGTAGGCAAGGTGAAGACGAACATTCAGAGACAGACTCTCAGATTCTACGTAGACCTACTGGATCTAACCTGCAGTATCAGAAGGATCCCAAGTGACAACAAAGCTCATTAAAATTTGAGAAGTACTGGCTTTGAGAGCATTTTCCAAAATCAGAAAAATAATGAAATTCAGCTCATGTCCAATACAGTCAAGCAATTTATATTATTGCCAACAGGTTTTTACATATCAAGAAACAAGGGCATGAGAAGTAATTTGTCTAAAATCAAAAGCTAATAAACTGAATCACAAAGTTAATTAAAACAATATGTTGTAAAGTTAAATGACACACATATCCAAATATCCTACCCATAATTCATCTGTCCCTGGTATTTTGCTTTGCTGGGTCATGAGAGTAGGGGTTCTGAAATTGTACTGTATGTGATACGTTTGAAAAAGAAAAACAAAGAAGAAAAGTTGATTTAAATTTTCTTTAAAACATACTTTTACCTTGTATTTTATCAAGTTGAAGCCCTGAATCAGCTGTTTACTGGCCAGGTGACCTTGAACAAGTTACCTGAACTTTCTGAGGCTGTTTTCTCATCTGAATAACGGGAGGTTGTATGCATTTCACGGTTGTTATGTAGATTAAATGAGACTACTTGTATATAGCATCACACACACACATATCTATTATTTCTATTTTCTATGCTTCTAATAGTCTCTAGAATATAATACTTAGCCTGTTTAGAAATAAACATATTTAATCACTATGTTGGATGTGAGATATGAGTGCAGATAATTCCAACAGGAGGTACATGAAACAGTACTGAGGAGAATTCAATCTTTGGCTGTAGAAATACATGATATATTCCAGGTCCAGAGACTAGAAAATAAATTGACAGGTCAGGGACCTCAAAGAGAAAATGAAAAAAGTCATAAGAGAAAATGTTTCAATAATAATCTTTTGTTGCCAATTAGCAAATATTTTAAATTTAGTATCTGTATTAAGCTCTCAAATGTACAGTGTTAGCATAATCAATCATTTGTCATGCTTCTTGCTTCAGATTTTCCTTTTACATTGTTTTATGCTTTGTTTCTTTTTTCTTTTTATTGTTTAAGCCAGATGTTAACTCTATAGAGTAGAAAAAGATGAGAGACATGAAAAGGTGGAGCCTGCTGAGAGGTTGTGAAGTTAAAATCATGTTCTTAGAATCCTGGAACTATACTAGGCTTTCCAAGTCATGAGGCTAACTGGGAAGTCTCCTGTGGTGTTTTCAAAGAAACCAGATGCAAAAAAAAAAAAAAGGAGAGCAAGATGGCGGCATGAGAGGAGAACCCAGACACCTACCTGGGAAGGGACTTACGAACAAAAAGGAACCCACAGGGGAAACCCTGAGAAGCACCCTCAACTGAGAGAACCACACAACGCAGAACAACACCCAAAGGTTAGAGGAAAAAGGGGAGAGCGGGAGAGGGAGGGAGAAGGAGCAGTTTGGGGACAGGA